>JAJTTY010000038.1:0-191872 GCA_036971295.1 Dactylellina cionopaga | reverse complement strand
CCATATCCATATCCATATCCATATCCATCGAGGCGCTATATCTATATCTATCGACGCGTCATATCTATATCTATATCCATATCCAAAAGGGGTACCTGGCACTAGTGTAATACTAGTGCCAGGTACCCCTTTTTTGCGTTAGGTGGATTTTATGCCGTCTGAGATGTTAAAATTTTTGGGTCGTCTGAGATGTTGTATATTTTTAGGTCGTCTGAATGCACCGGGGACGGCCAGTTGTCGTCCTAGGCGTCGTGGCGTCAGACGGCCGGGACGGCAACACTTTTTTTTGCTGATGTAGATAATACATTTGGATTTTAGAGGATTTGAGAGATTATAAGATTTTTTTTATATAAAATTTTGATTTATTTTCCTAAATTATCCTTTAATTCCATTATCATTATATTAAAAAATTTATTAATAATATAATAATTATTTATTTTTTTAAGAATTATTTTTTTATCTGGTTTAATACCTTCTATCAAATTAAGTCTCTTGCTAAAAACATTAACTAAAACATTTTCATTTCCTTTAATATGAATAATTTTTATATTATATTTATTAAGTATTTTTTACTATTGAATTTATTATCATAATAATTCTTTAGTAATTAAAAAATAAATAAAATTCTTATAATCCAAAAGGATTAAAAAAGGTCTTTTAGATTATAAATAAACTTACTATTTTTTATATATTTTAATAATAATTATAAATTCTTTATTATAAATTAAATATCTGAGTTCTATTACATCAAGTTTTTTTAAAAAGTATATAATAAAATGTTAATTTTTTTTATTATATAATTAAAATAGATATACTTCTAATACTTTATTAGATATATCTATTTTTATTTTTATTAATAATTCTAAATCATAAATTTTAAAAATTAGGGCAAAAATAAATGCTTTTTTAAGAATTTTGAAGATTATTTTCTTTACTACATCCTATATAAATTTAATATCTTTTTTTGTAAAATCTAAAAGTGATACTGAAAGATAGTTATATTTTTTAATAAATTTTCTATAATAATTACAAAATTTAAGGAACTATTAAATATAAACTATTTTAAAAGGTTTAAATTAATCTTGAATAGTTTCTATTTTTTTAAAATCTATTTTAATTTTATTAGGAGTAATAATTATTTTTAGGTATTTGATTTTAATAATTTTGAATTTTGATTTTTTGATTTTAATTTGTAAATTATATTTAAGAAATTTATTAATTATTAATTAAATATATTTTTAATATTCCTTTTTATTTCTGCTGAATATAAAAATATTATCAAAATAGATAATACATATTATATTAATATAGTCTTTAAATACTATATTCATAAATATTTAAAATATTATTAAAATATTAATTAATCTAAAAAATATAATTATATATTTAAATAATTTGTAATAATATTTAAATATTCTTTTTTATTCTTTTTTTTCAACTATTTGTATAGTGTGGTAAGTTTTAATAAAATTAAATTTTATAAATAATTTTACTTTTTTAATTTTGTTAAAAGAATTATTAATAAATAGTAAAAATGCTTAATCTTTAATAATAATATTATTAAGATTTTGGTAGTCAACATATAATTATAATTTTCTATTTTTTTTTAATACAAATAGAATAGGGTATTCTACTAAAAAAATAAAAAAATATATAAATTTTATTTCAAGATTAATATAGATATATTTTTATAATATATCCATTTCTTTTTTAATATATATATAAGTAGGTATAAATTTAGAATATTTTCCTTTTTATAAAAATATATAATAATTAAAATTAATATACTAAGATAATACTACCTTAAATACAAATTTTCCTACTATTTTCCATAATTTACCTTTGATCTAGTTGGGTAATTATTATATTTTTAGTATAATTTCTTTAATGTAAAGTATTATTTTCTTTATTATATTAGGTTTATTATGTAATTAATTTTTAATTTCTTTATTGGAAAATTGTTTTATATTATGAAGGTATACCTCTTCACAGACATCTTTTTTCTCATAAAATATTTCGCAAATATATTTTATAAATTTGATATTTTTGGTTTTTTAATTGATAATTAGATTATACTTTTTTAGCTATAGGTATTCTAAAACTCAATTTATTCATTTTAGTAATTTAAGAATATTAATTATAAATTTTTCTCTATATCTATTAATAATAAGGTTAATAATTATTTTATAGATTATAACACCTAAAAGACTATTATTAAAAACTAAAATATTATGCATAATTAATTTTTTTATAAATTTCATTTTTCTTTATAAGGCGTAATTATATAAAATATAATTATTTTTTATTCTACTATCAACTAAACTTAATTCTAGTATTCCATTAATAACTAATAATACAAATAAATAATATTTATTCTTTATAAAATTAGTTATTAATCTAATCTTTTCTTCTAGAAACTATTATTAAGACTTTCAAATAATTTTTATTCCTGTAATATATTTAGTTTTTTACATAAATTCTTACAATTTCTTTAATATTTTAAATTGTAAAGAAGTCTGACTTATAACAATTAAAAAAGTAATAAAAAAATTAATAATTTGGTTTAATACAGTAATAACAATATTTTTAATTATTTTTGAATTTTTTAGAGATTAGTAGCTTTGGATAATTAAATTTATAATCTTTATTAGCATTAAAATTTATTTTGATATAATAACTAATGTATTAATAAAGAAGATTTATATACTTTCATTTTATACCATCATTGTTGCTAATATCATTATAAAAATAATTTTTTTATAGAATATTATATTTACGACTAAGACTTATTATTAATAGAATTTATATATTATAATTAAAAGGGAATATTTTTCTAATTTTTATCATAAAAAATTATTATAGGCTTTATATTATAAAATATTTAGATTAACTTAGGTTTAATTAAAATAATATTTATAATATAATTATAAGTTATTTTTATACATCAGCAAAAACAAAATGCTCTGAGGAGGTCAATGTATGGAACTACAAGGCCAGACAGGGATTGTGGGAGGTCAGACTATGGGCGTCGGAGGTCATCCTATGCTTGGCATACCATATTAAAAAATTTGTTGGCAAACTAAATATTTTGAACTTCACTAGTACTATCCAAATTGGCAGTGGCACATTTATATTACTATATTTAAATTTTGGTATATTAGGTAAATTACCCTTTTTTTAAAAAAGGGTTACCCAACTTAAAATTAACTTTATTATATATACAGTCTGATAATAAACATCCTTTGTTTTTTATATATTTTAATAAAATAATTATTTAATACTACTACTCATAATACCTTACTATTCAAAAAAAAATCTAAACCTTAAAACTATCCACGATATTGAGGATTTAATATTAATTATGATATAAAAGATCATCAGCTCTAATAAAGATCTATCTTTGTAGCAACTGGAATTGGATTTTTAATATTTAATATAATTTCTATTATAATCTTTATCCTTCCCTGAAAATGTTAAAGATTATAATAAATTTATTAATTCCCAGCCTAATTCCCAGTTTCTTTCTACTACTTCCAAATTTCTACTAATCCCTTCAATATCTAATAGAGGTTATTCAAAGTATAAATACAAATTTTCTAATATTAAATTTAATTATAATAATATTATAGATAGAAGATTTATTAGAATTAAAATATTAATTATATTTATTAAAAAAACTATAAATACCAAATATATAACATCTACTAATAACTAATAACAAGTTACTAAAGATATTTTAATAAAATCTAATCTTAGCTTTTTTAAATTAAATAAAGACATTATTTTTCAATAATAGTTTGTAGATAAAATATTTGCTAATATTAATAATATTAAACTATATTACTAAAGTCTGATGCCTTCTTTTAATAAACTTCTATTATATATATTTATTAATTTAGTATATTATATTTTAAATTAATTTTTAAATATTAATAATTATTAATATATTTATAAATTTGTTAATTAATTAAAAATTACTACTTATATCTAATAAAGGTTGCTTGTAATATTATACCAGCTTCCTACTATCTGATAAACTTTAATGTTAAATCTCGATTTTAACATGTTAAAGCGCTTTTAAATTTTATAAATAATTTATATTTTTATATCCTTAATAAAAAGGTAAGTAAATTTATTTATTAATAATAATTTAACATCAATTATCTATTAATAATTGTTTATAAACTATATTCACATATAAAACTATTACCAACATTCTAATTAAATAATATTAGAATTTAAAATACAATAAAAGGGTCAGATACCTAAATTTGGTTAAATAATTAAATTTTATCATCCTTTTATAGTCTGCTACATACCTCTAAATAATTTTGAAACAATAGGAGTCCAATATATATAATAAAAAAATAATTATAAGGTTTATTAGCATCCGAAATAAAACATCCACCATCTATTTATAATTTTAAAAATTTATTTTCTAATTTAAGTTTAATAGATATTTTTGAGAATCTTAGAATTTTTTTTATCAATAGAGATAGTGAGGGATTATTATAATACTACTAGTATCTGATACAGGCCACACTAAATATATATACAAAACTTTTAGAAGATGTGCAAAAACCACTCAAATAGTTGCCAATTCATGAAGGTGAGGGAGAAAGTTTTCATAAACTTCTTAGTCATCAATAGGGTAACATTAGGTGTTTGGTAGCAGTTGATAGATTAGACCGCATGTAATAATAAATCAATAGATAGTATTTAGAATAAAAATTTTTTATTTTATAATATGATTTTATAATATTTTAGAAGTAAGGTATACCACATCGGAGCTGGTACCAGCCGCAGAATGTGACCTCGCGGGCCTCCGAGGTCAGGTGTTGCCTCCGAGGTCCGCTAGAGGCAAGTTGACCTCCTGGCCTCCCTGGCCTCCGAGGTCCGCGAGGTCAACACTTCTTTTTGCTGATGTAGATGGTATATATAGATTTTTTTTTTTTATAAAAATTATAATTATACTTATAAATATGGTATATATTTTATATAAAAATAAATTATTTTTTTTATTTTTTACTAAACAAATTTTCAGTATAATTCCAGTAATTTTCAAAATTATTTATGAGTTTTTAATTGTAAAAAAAGGTCATATATTTATGAACAATAATTTGATAAAGAGTGAAATTGCTTCATTTAAATTTATATATAAAATTCTTTTATAATATTATATTCTTTTTATTAATAATAATTAATATATTTCTTATAATAAATTATATTATAGAATGATTTTCCAATTCTGAAGATTTAACTACATTTATATTCTAAATATTAATTGGATTTATATATTTATATACATTTTTAAGAGAAGGTTATTTAGGATAATAATTATTTAGTAATTAAAAAAATTATATTATATTAGAATTCTTATTTAGCATAATATTTTTTTTTATATGGTTAGAAAAGAGATTTTGCAGCTTCTTCCTATTATTTTTTAATTAATAAAGTAAATAATATAGGGTGGATTTAGATGAGATTGTATGGGTTAGGTACGAATTCTATTTTTTTAATACAATTTCTTAGATTTTCTGATTATTCATATAATTACCAAAATTAATTTTGATTATCATAATCATAATTAATATATTTTCCTAAAATAATATTTTACCAAAATTAATAATACTTATTGAGAGTAAGTTTAATTTTATATAACTAATTTTTCTAATATTCTATAAAATTATTAATTAAGTTATTAATAAATATATTATTATCTTTTTTATCTTGTATTTAAATTATAAGCATTTGAAATTATTTTATTTTTTATTTACTCTTTTTATCATTATTTTCCTAATAATTATTAAAATTACATTATTTTTATTATTTATTTGTAAAATTAAAATTCTTTTTTTAGAATAGTATATTACAATATTGAGTTATATATTCCTATTTTTTACAATATTAAATTTCTATTTTTAGATTATATTACTAAGATCCATAAGTTTAAATTTATAAATTTTGTTTGGAATATAATATTTACTACTATTTTTACTTTAATTTTTATTAGATTTATTATTATAATTTTTCTTTTTTTTTTATTGATTAAAATTATAATTTTTATAGGATTTATTATTTTTTATAAAATTATTAATTGAATATTCTTTTTTGCTATTATTAAAAATTATATTATTAATTTTAATAATGAATTTTTATACTTCCATATAATTAAGATTAAGATTCAGAAGTTAATATTTAATAAATTAAATTTAATTATACAATTTCAATTTTTTAATAATATGATAAAATATAATATTAAATTTATATTCTACCAAAAATAAATATTAATCAAATTATTAAAAATAAAATTAAGCTAATCTAATTTATTTAAAAATATTAAATTTTCTGAGAATATTTTTAATTTATCTATATATCCACAGTTTTATTAAAAATATTTTATAAAGTTAAAGAATATTTTAAAAAATTTATACATTAGAGAAATATTTTCCTTAATATATATATTATTTTTAATAACATTATATTTATTTTTAAATACAAAAAAAGTATAAAAAATAATTTCTTCAAAATATATTCCTATAAATATTATTTTATACATTTTAATTAAGAATTTATCTTGATAAAAAAAAAAAAATTTTCTAGATTAATTAAGAAATTGATTAAATTTCTTAAATTATCCTTTATATTTAATTAAGTTTTTTAATTATAATACTTTATAAAATTTTATAATAAATTATTTGGTTTTATTTTAATTTCTTTATCTATAACCAATAGATCTAGATCTTTCATTTTTATTATTAAATAGGTTGTTAGGGTTCCCTTAGGATTATTTGTTATTTTTTTAAGCAAACTATTCTACTATATCATTAACTTTTTTTATTTTAATATTCTTCTTATATTATAGTTGGGAGTTATGGAATTCTTAAGTTTTAATAATAGATATTTTATTTTATATATAATTATCTAGACTTTTAATTAATTCTATAATTAAACTAAAATTTTTACTAAATTTATTAAAAATTTATTATTATTTCTAATTCTTTTTTTAACTTTATTCAAAAAATATTTCTTCAATTAATGTTTTAACTTAAATTCTTAAATATTAATATATTTTTTATTTTTTAATATTATAACTAAATTTAAATCTTTTTATTGTTAATTCTCTAGAAAAAATAAACTCTATACTTAAGTAATTTTTTTTTTTATAACCAAGTATCTAAATTACTACATGTACAAATTAATTTAATTTATAATAAAAATCATTAAATTAAGAAAAAATTGGTTCTTCGTCACTATTTAATTTGCTATTTTCAATATTTTTTAATTTATAATTTTTCTCTGTAATAAAAGTTATTAATCCTTATTGATAATTATTATAATACAAATATTTATATCTTTAAAACATATAAAAGGTAGAAGATAAGTTAAATATTTCAATATTAGACATATATATAATTCTTCTAAACTAAACTATATTCAATTAGTTAAAATATTACATCTACTACCTAAATATCCAGCTAGATACTTTAGGTAATAATAAACATTATTTAATTTTTATCTTATAACTTTATTTACTTAAAACATAATTCAGAAAAGTATGTATAAAAAAATAAATAATTCTAGAGTATTAAAAATATAATAATAATAAAATAATAAATATAAGTTATATTATATTAAACTATTATATTATTAAATTTGTTAGAAACGTCTGCTCGTGTGCTCTATATAAGCGTAGTCCCATGAGGGCATGTAGGTCTCTCTATTGTATGAATAGGGTTTTCCGAGGCGGCGGCGGTAAACACCTTGATGGTTGTGTCCTTGTCTGGACTCTATTCTAGAGGATGCTCTGAGAGAGGGAGGCATGAGGGTAGCGAGGCTTGGCACTCGCTACCGCCCACCTCTCCTTAGAGCAGGTGACCCGGCAATAGATGCCTCTGCTATTGAGTGCTCTACCACTACAATAACAAAATTAATTAATAAGGATTTAAGGAAAATTATTATTATTAAAATATAAAATTATAATTATATACATGAGTGTGTGTTTATACATCTTAAATATTTAATTATTTAGTTCAAAAGTAAATTAATTAATTAAACATTTAAAATTATTTAATTATTTAATTGCTAAAATAAATGAACAACTAAATATCAAAATATATTATCAACAGAGGTATTCTATAGATTAGACAGAATATCTAGTAATCTGTGGTCTGTGGTAAATTTATCAATTTTATTCATCATATACAAATAAGTGTTGGTTGTGGCATAACCTTTAGTAACAGATCAAGTGCTATTGGAAAGCATGTTAAAAGGGTATAATTTTCATAGCAAAAAATCAAACAGAATACTTTAAGATATTATAATTAAAGTAAGTAAAATTTAGTGCAGCGCATTATCAGCTGTCACACGAATATCCCGTAGGGGAATTCCGTATGTACTGCTGGGATGTCTGTGACAATTTCTATATATTTTTAATATATTATTTTATTTCTAATATTAATTCCTTTAGCTTTATTACTGGTAGAATTATTATTAGATTCCATCTGCATAAGATTTTATATAATATAAATTTTATAATCTTATTTTTAATATATTATAAATTAAATATATATTTTTTATTATCTATACTAAAAATATACTTTTTTTAAGTATATAATATTAAATTCTTTAATTTTCTATTTTAAATTCTAAAATTCTAAGATAAGAATTTTAATAAGTTTATAAATTATAATTAAAGTTTTATTATAAATTTAGTTTATTAATAGATCGCAAGCTATTAGTATTCCTTAAATAAAGTTGTATAAAATAATTTGGAATAATATTTTTAGAGTATTATAAGAATATAATTTTCTATATAATTTATATTATACTAGTTTGTTTTTTATATATATATTAGTATAAATTTTAATATATTCTTTAATTTCTTATCTCATCTTTGGCTAGAAATTACTTTTAGTTAAAACATTTTATATTTATTTAATTTTTTAATATTTATATATTAAAATATTAAGGATTACTATATTTTTTTGCTAAAAATATAAAAATATTTTTTAAATATAATATATTTATCTTCTATAATAAAATTAATAAATAATATATTTGGATCTTAGAGGATTTGAGAGACTATAAGGTTTCTTTTATATAAATTTTAATTTATTTTCTTAAATTATTCTTTAATTTTATAATTATTATTGTCACGAGACGCTTCGTTCGTGAAGGCATTTATATAGTCTATAGGGCCGAGTGTCAGGCACTCGGTAACTTGCGTTTTAGTGCGGTGGTCAACACTATAGGACCACGCGTGACAATTATATTAAAAGATCTATTGATGGTATAATAATAATTTATTTTTTTGAGGATTATTTCTTTATCTAATTTAATATTTTTTATTAAATTAAATCTTTTATTAAAAATATTAATTAAAATGTTTTCATTTTTTTTTAATATAAATAATTTTTATATTATATTTATTAAATATCTCCTATTATTAAATTTATTATTATAATAATTCTTTAATAGTTAAAAGATAAATGAAATTTTTATGATCCAAAAAAACTAAAAAAGATTCTTTAGATTATAAGTAGATCTATTATTTTTTATATATATTTTAACAATAGCTATAAATTCTTTATTATAAATTAAATATTTAAATTCTATTATATTAATTTTTTTTAAAAAGTATATAATAGAGTATTAATCTTTTTTATTATATAATTAAAATAAATATACTTCTAATACTCCATTAAATGTATCTATTTCTATTTTTATTAATAATTCTGGATTTTAAAAATTAGCGTAAAAATAAATATTTTTTTAAAAACTTTAAAAATTATTTTCTTTATTTTATCTTATATAAATTTAATATCTTTTTTATAAGATCTAAGAGTGATATTAAAAAATAATTATATTTTTTAATAAATTTTCTATAATAATTGCAAAATCTAAAGAATTATTAAATATAAATTATTTTTAAAAATTTAGATTAATTTTAAATAACTTTAATCTTTTTAAGATTATAACGATATACGTATAAGGCGCTTGCCGGGTCACACTGCTATCAGTCTCACGTGCTCCCCATCACATGAGATGTAGTACTTACGTTAGTACACCTTTTGAGGCCACATTATAGATATAAGGGTTTCCCCCTACTATAATAATAAATCTTAAAATATTTATATCATCCATACTAAAGATTTATATATAATTATGAATATATAATTACTACTATATCCTTATTTATATTAGTTCATTTTTAAGATTATAGTAAATATACTATAGTTATTTTGGTTATATAATCCTTAATTTACATATATTTAGGTTATATTACATTAATTAATATATCTTTTACCTATCCTTAAATTTATTTTATTAGAAATAAATGAAAATTATATTATTTAACAAGATTATTCCAAAGTTTATCTTTAATAATATAAATTATTATATATAATTTAAAACTATTACCAAATACCTAGATTTGCAAATAAAATATAATATCCTATTTAATAACTTTTTGTTAAAGTTTATATTTCCTTCTAAATTAATAATTTTATTTATTATAATATCTCCAACTGTACTAAGTATAAATATAAATATTATTATATTACCTTTTTCTAATAATTTGGAGATTATTAGCATTCCTAGAGATTTTATCTTTAAATTTTTAAATTTAATTATATTATTTTAGATAATATAGTAATAATTCCTGCTCATTAATAATAGAATTAGTATATATAATCTTTTATTATATAAGAGATAGTATAATATATGTAAAACAGTAGAATTACTTATTGAAATCTTAATATATAAAAAGCTTTACCACAAATTATAATATTTAATATTATATAAAATAATAAATATACTTTAAATAAAATCTTGTCTAAACACATATATTATTATTAATCTATTTTAAAAGAAGCTATATACTTAAAAAGTCATTCATAAGGGATTTTGTATAATATTATAATTAATTATTTTAAATAAGTAATATTTAAGAAGAAAAATTAGCAGCTGTCTTAAGAGAATTTAATAATAATATTTTTATTAATATTACGCTTGGAGTACTACAGGAATATTTAAATCAAATAATTAATATATATACAGATTTATTTAATTTTTAATTAATAGATGATAATAATAAATACTAGAAATATATATATTTAAAGGATTAATTCTATAAATCTCTTAAAATCAAATGAAAGATAATAGAAATATATATATATAATCTTTATATAGATAACTAGAATACCTCTACAGTAATAATAGTTATAAAGAATAGAAGTAGTAAAAGATTATAAAAGAAAGATTATTTGTTATTTATTATATTATTAGCAATTAAAAAGGAATCTTCCTTTAAAAGATAATATATAAAAATTAAAGTTTTTTCCTTTATATTAAAAAAGTGTATAAAACCCTCTTACCAAATATACCCACTATATAGGCATTATAGAAAAATAAATTATTTTAAGAATTATTATTAAAAGTACTTCCTAAATCTTAAATTAAAATCTAAAAATACATTAAAATCTAAAGTTTATACTTATATTACTTTCTTTATATATTATAATATTCTTATAGAATATAATGCATATATAATCTATAAGTAAATTTATAATATAATAGTTATCTTTAAAACATATTTATATTAATATTATAAGTTTTTTTATATATACTTTTTATATAAATAATATACTATAATTAATCCTATTATAATAAATATTAAATATATTTAATTTATAATAAATAATATTATAAATATAAAGTTTATATAATTTTTCATAGATAGATCAGTTTTTAGAAATTATTTTATTTAATTTATTTTTATAATACAGAGTAAGGTTAAGTTTAATAAAAAGATCTAGGCTATATGATTAAATAATATATGCAAATTTATTTTAAAGGATATTAGAAATTTCTATATTTAATATAATATTAAAATAGAATCTTCTGTATTATATATTTATAAACAAAATAATATAATGAAAAGGGTAATTAGAATCCTTAAAAAATTTGTAAGCATAATATTAATTAAATTAAAATTATTAAAACTATTTTAAATAAAAATAATAAAAATAATTATATTTCTTAATAATAGATTATATATTAATAGATATATTAATATTGATAATAATAATAAGATAATTAGGTAATATTTGATATTATATAAACACTTTTTTTTAATAGAGTATTTGAATATTTAAATTTATATTCATTTAATTATTTAATATATATTATTATATTAAAAAAAAGATTTTCAAAATAGTTTTCTAAATATTATATATATGTAATGATATACGTATAAGACGCTTGCCGGGTCGCACTGCTATCAGTCTCACGTGCTCCCCATCATATGAGATGTGGCACTCACGCTAGTATGCTTCTTGAGGTCACATTATAGATATAAGGGTTTCCTGCTGCTATGGTGGTAAACCCCAAAATATTTATATTATTTATATTAGAGATCTACATACAATTATAAATGTATAATTACTATTCTATTCTTATTTATATTAATATATTATCAGTACTAGTTTATTTTTAAAATTATAATAAATATATTATAATTATTTTAGTTATATAATTTTTAATTTATATATATTTAGGCTATATATATATTAATTAATATGTTTTTCACCTACCCCTAAACTTGTTTTATTAGAAATAAACAAAAACTATATTATTTAATAAGATTATCCTAAAGCTTACCTTTAATAGTATAAATTATTATGTATAGTTTAAAACTATTATCAAATACCCAAATTCACAGGTGAAATATAATATTTTGCTTAATAATTTTTTGTTAAAGTTTATATTTTCTTCTAAATTAGTAATTTTATTTATTATAATATTTTTAATTATATTAGCTATAAATGTGAATATTATTATGTTATCCTTTTTTAATAATTTAGAGATTATTAGTATTTTTAGAAATTCTACTTTTAAATTTTTGGATCTAATTATGTTATTTTGGATAATATAGCAGTAATTCCTACTCACTGATAATGGAATTAGCATATACAATCTTTTATTATATAAAAATAGTATAATATGCATAAAATAATAAAATTATTTATCAAAACTTTAATATATAAAAAGTTTCACTATAAACTATAATATCTAATATTATATAAAATAATAAATATATTTTAAGTAAAATTTTATTTAAATATATATATTACTATTAATTTATTTTAAAGGAAGCTATATACTTAGAAAATAATTTATAAAAGATTTTTATATGATATTATAATCAATTACTTTAAATAAATAAATAATATCTAAGAAAAAAGATTAATAGTAATTCTAAAGGAATTTAATAATAACACTTTTATTAATATTATATTTAGAGTATTATAGGAATACTTAAATTAGATAATTAATCTATACGCAGACTCCGAGTCATTTATCCTCTAATTAACAGATGATAATAATAAATATTAGAAATATATATATTTAAAAAATTAATTTTATAAATCTCTTAAGATTAAACAAGAGATAATAAAAATATATATATATAATTTTTATATAAATAATCAAAATATTTTTATAACAATAGTAATTGCAAAAAACAAAAATAATAAAAAATTATAAAAAAAAGATTATTTATTATTTACTATATTATTAGTGATTAAAAAGGAATTTTCCTTTAAAAGATAATGTATAGAAACTAAGATTCTTCCTTTTATATTAAAGGAATATATAAGATCCTTTTATTAGGTGTACCCATTATATAAGTATTATAAAAAGATAAATTATTCTAAGAATTATTATTAAAAATATTTCCCAAATTTTAAACTAAAATATAAAAATAAATTAAAGCTTAAGATCTATATTTATATTATTTTTTCTATATATTATAATATTTTCATAAAATATAATACATATATAACCTATAAATAAATTTATAATACAATATTTATTATATAGTATATAAACTCTGGAGTTAATAACTAGATTTATAAAAATAAATATTATTTTAAGTTAAATATATATATTAATTTTAATATATTATACTTTATCAAGTTTATAAATAATTTTTAAATCCCTATACTTAATTATAGTATAATAAGAATAAAAATACTATACTATTATTTTAATATAAATAAAATTATTTTTATATTAAAAATAGTACTTAATCTTTGTTTAAAAAATTACTTATATAAAAAATCAATATATATTTTATTTATAAAATAATTATTATTAAATAAAATAAATTTATTATTACATATTTATATAAAAATTCCAAAATTAGTTTATATAAATTAAATTTATAAATTTAAAAAAAAATACTAAAACTATTATAGAATATGTTATATTTATAATATTAACAACAATCTCACAGTTAATAAGAGTATTTTCTTCTAAAATAACTGTATTATTAAAATAATATAGGAAATTAAGCTATTATAAATAGAATTATATACAATATATTATAATTTAAGCTAGAATAAGAATAAATTTTAAAGAACCTGATCCTCTATACAAATTATATATATATAATAAATAAACTATATAAAGAAATTATATACTAGTAATTAATTATAAGAAAAAACTTTTAAAATATATTTATATTAATACTATAAATTTTTTTTATATATACTTTTTATATAAATAATATACTATAGTTAATTTTATTATAACTAACATTAAATATATCTAATTCATAATGAATGATATTATAGACATAAAGTTTATACAATTTTTCACAAATAAATCAATTTTTAGAAATTATTTTATTTAATTCATTATTATAATAAAAGGTAAAGTCAATTCTAATAAAAAAATCCAGACTATATAATTAAATAACATATGTAAATTTACTTTAAAAGATATTAAAGATTTCTATATTTAATATAGTATTAAAATAGAATTTTTTATATTATACATTTAAAAATAAAATAATATAGTAAAAAAAATAATCAAACCCTTAGAGAATTTGTAAATATAATATTAATTAAATCAGGATTATTAGAATTATTTTAAACAAAAGTAATAAGAATTACCATATTCCTTAATAATAAATTATATATTAATAGATATATTAGTACTAATAATAATAATAAAATAATTAAACAATATTTGATATTATATAAATTCTTTTATAATAGAGTATTTGGATATTTGAACCTACACTTATTCAATTATTTAATATATATTATTATATTAAAAGAAAGATTTTCAAAATAGTTCTCTAAATATTATATATAGAAAAATATTTTTTTAGGATATATTGTTTTTAAAAAATAATATAAAATATAGAATTTCAGTAAGTAGGTAATATTTATTATATAAGATATTAAATTTATTAATTTAATAATACTTGTATGTAATAATTACGCATAATATTTCTTTAATAAAAAGGTGTAGACTAAATTATACAATTCCAATCTACAGCTATTTCTAATTTTTAGTGATGAAGTAGATTAAATAGTTATATAATAAAAAAAGATATTATTAGAAAAAGTATATAAACCTAACTTTATGATTTTTATAGAATTTTAGAGATTAGTATTGGAATAATTAGAATAACAAAAGAATATTAGTACATTTAAAAAATCACAATGGAAACCAATAACCTAATTAAAAAAGCTTTAGAAAAGGAACAGTCTGAAAAAGAATCTATATAGTAAAATAAATATTTTCGTAAGATTATAAAAGCACGCGTAACAATAGTATAATTGACTAACATATATGAGTTGGATTTTCAGGATTTTATTATATATAGTATATTATTGGAAAATGTATTAGATATTATTATATTATATTTGTATAATAAGGTTTTAAAATCATCTAAAGTACTAGAGTAGTTATAAATTATATAAAGGAAATTAAAAACTTAAGAGGTTAATAGCTCTTAGATAGATGTAATTATTATATTTTTTTAAATGAAGTTTCTAGATAATTGTTAGATATTTATATAAAAAATAGATATAATAGGAGAGGTTATATATAAGATAAAATTTGTTATTAAAGATTTTAAATAATAATTTAAAATATATTATATGAAAATATATGTATTAATTATAAGTTTATAAATAATTAGAATACTACTAATATTAATAGTAATATTAAATTAAAAAATATATTAAATGGATATAATAACTATTTTTTTTAATATAATTTTCCTAGAATATAAAAGAGTTTATATGAAAATATTTAAAAAATATATTTTTATGAATTTAAACATATTAATAGTATTATTACTAAAATTATTATATAATCTAAAATAAGTATTTACATTATGAAATTAAAATTTCAAATATATTATCACAGCAAATACCTTTTTTTTTTACATAGAATTGGTGGAATTTATTAATAAATATTTATACATTAATAAAAGTATTATTATTATTATTTATATTAATAATTTTTTTATTTTTATAGATTATATTACCAAGATTAATATGGCTAAAGCTGTAATTATATAAATATATTAAATGAAAGATTTTAAAAAAACTTATAAATTCATTAAATTAAGAATAGTATATAATTATATAAATAGAATTGTATAATTAGATTAAAAAGAGTATTATAAAACTATATTACAAAAATTTAATATGATAAACACTTATACGCATAGTACTCTTATGAAAAATAATATCAAACTATTGAAGGAGAGTATGACAAAAAAGCTTGTTATAGAAGATATATAGATTTATAAAAGTATATTTAAAAATCTAATGTACATTACTATTGGTAATAGATTTAACCTCATATTTATAATGTGTAAACTAAGTTAGTATACTAATTTATTAAATAAAGATTATTAGAAAATTATTAAATAAATTTACTAATATTTGGTAGAAATATATAATTATAGGTTAGAGTATAATAAAGAGAATATATAATTATTAAATATATTAAATAATTTATATAATTATAATAATATTAATTAAAGAGAGTGTTATAGATAAAAATAAATTACTTATAAATTTATATTTAAGTATATATTTATCTTATATAGAGGTATAGTATTATGGTTTAGCAAATTATAAAACACTATAGCAAAATCTATAATTAAAACTAAAGTCATTATATTAAATTATACTAAAATAAAAGTATAATAATTAAGGAAACTAACTAAATAATTTTAGCTAGTGTATACAAATTTTTTTACTAAAATCTACTATACTATATATAGATAGTATAAATATTATCATTATAAATATTAATAATAGGAACTGATAATGTATAAAATATTATAATATAAATTATTATTAAATATATAAAAAAGTTTATTCCAAAAATATTATATTAAAGTATTTTAACATAAATAAACTAGTAACAGATATTTTAATAAAAATATTACTAAAATCCATAAATAATTATCATTTTTTTAAATTAGGCTTTTAAGCAAAGACTATTAATTAAGATTATATAAAAAACTTATTAATATAATATTTATTTATTTTTTGATACATCAGCAAAAACAAAATGCTCTGAGGAGGTCAATGTATGAAGCTGCGAGGCCAGACAGAGATTGTGGGAGGTCAGACTATGGGCGTTGGAGGTCATCCTGTGCTTGGCATATTATATTAAAAAATTTGCTGATAAATTGAATATTTTGAATTTCACTGGTATTGTCTAAGTTGGTAGTGGTACACTTATACTATCATATTTAAATTTTGGTATATTAGGCAAATTACCCCTTTTTTGAAAAGGGGCTATTTAATTTCTTGAAATTAATTTTATTATATATATAGTTTGATAATAGACGCCCTTTATTTTTTATACATTTCAATAAAATAATTATTTGATACTACTACTTATAATACCTTACTATTCAAAAAGAAATCCAAATCTTAAAACTACCCGTGATATTAAGGGTCTGATATTAACTATAATATAAGAGATCATTAGCTTTAATAAAGATCTATTTTTGTAGTAACTGGAGTTAGATTCTTAACATTTGATATAATTTTTATTATAATCTTCATCCTTCCTTAAAAATGTTAAAAATTACAATAAATTTATTAATTTCTGGCCTAATTCCCAACTTCTTTCTATTACTTCCAAGTTTTTATTAACCCCCCCAGCGTCTAATAAAAACTGTTCAAAATATAAACATAGACCTTTTAATATTAAACTTAATTATGATAATATTATAAATGGAAGATTTATTAGAATTAAAATATTAATTATATTTACTGAAAAAATTATAAATACCAGACACATAATATCTACTAATAATTAATAATAAGTTGTTAAAGACATTCTAACAAAATCTAATTTTAGTTTTTTCAAATTAAATAAAAATATTATCTTTTAATAATAGTGTATGGGTAGAATATTTGCTAATATTAATAATATTAAGCTATATTACCAAAATCTAATACCTTCTTCTAATAAACTTCTATCATATATACTTATTAATTCAATATATCATATTCTAAGTTAACTTTTAAATATTAATAATCACTAATACATTTATAGATTTATTAATTAATTAAAAATTACCACTCACATCTAATAAAGGCTGCTTATAATATTATACCAGTTTCTTACCATCTGATAAATCTTAATATTAAATCTCAATCTTAATACATTAAAGCACTTTTAAATTCTATAAATAATCTATATTTTTGCATCTTTAATGAAAAAGTAAATAAGTCTGTTTATTAATAATAATCTAACACTAATTATCTATTAATAATTATTTATAAGTTATATTTATATATAAAATTATTATTAATATTTAAATTAAATAATATTAAAATTTAAGATATAGTAAAGGGGTTAGATATTTAAATTTGGTTAAATAATTAAATTTTATTATTCTTTTATAATCTATTATATACTTCTGGGTGGTTTTAAAGCAATAAAAATCCAATATATATGATAAAAAAATAATTATAAAATCTATTAGTATCCAAAATAAAACACCTACTATCTACTCACAACTTTAAAAATTTATTTTCTAATTCAAATTTAATAAATATCTTTAAGAATTTTAAAACTTTCTTTATCAATAAAAATAGTAAAGAATTATTATAATACCATTAATATCTGATATAAACCACGCTAAATACACATATAAAACCTTTAGGAGGTGTGCGAGAACCACTTGAATAGTTGCTAATTTATAAAAATAAAGGAGAAAATCTTCATAAACTTCTTAATTATTGGTAAAATGACATTAGACGTCTGGTAACAGCCAATAGATTAAACCACATATAATAGTAAATCAATAGATAGTATTCAAAATGGAAATTTTTTATTTTATAATATAATTTTATAATATTTCAGAAGTAAGGTATACCACACCAGAACTAGTACCAGCCGCAGAACGTGACCTCGCGGGTTTTCAAGGTTAGGTGTTGCCTCCAAAGTCCACTAGAGGCAAGTTGACCTCCTGGCCTCCCTGGTTTCCGAGGTCCGCGAGGTCAACACTTCTTTTTGCTGATGTATATTAAAAAATAAGAATTTGCATTTCTTATATTATAATAAAATGATTATATATAAAATTATATTATAAAATAATAAAATTTAAATTTTAGCATAATTAAATTATATTAAATAAAAGAAATATATTTTTCTATACCCAGCCAACTATCTATCCTATATAATACAGAATGTATACTATTAATTTATATAAATTAGATTTTTATATCTACTAATAATTTAAATACAAAAAAATGATTTATAAGAAAATTATGCCAATCATTTATAATAAAAAAATAAATTTATGATCAACCTGATCTTTGGCCTAATAATATATTCAAAAATTATATATAATATTTTAGTATAACTAATATAAATATAAAAAAAAGATATATTCATTTATTAAAATAATTGTTTATTAATATTTATATATTACAAATAATAATCATATCCCCAACTATATTATTAATAGTATTTATTATATCCAAAGTTATAAACAAAGATACAATAGAAGGATTATAATTATAGCCTACAGCAAGGGTAGTGACAAATTATATCTACAATTAAATTAGATTTAAATTGTTTAATAGATGAGAATACTGCTTTATCTATATACTTATTATATTAATAGGTCTTCAAATAACACCCCTAACAATTATATTATTTAAGAAAGGGGGTGGACTACTAAAATATATATTATAAAATATATTTTTAATATTTTCTAATTATGGGTGTACTATTAATACTATATAAGCGAGCTGATATTTAATATTATTTATAATATAAAAATAAAAAAGGTTATAAACAACACAATTAATTAAATTACTACGAGTACTAAGTAAAGCTCTAGTTTTTACAAACATAACAATTATAGTAATTAAAAGATATATATATTATTAGTAATTATATATTTAATAAAATTATAATTTTTTTAATTATAAAAAACTTAAGTATGCTAAATTGGATTATATATACTAAATGTACAAATTTGGTTTATATAAATATAATATAAACATTTCTTATTTATGGAAGTAAGTAAGACTACATATTTATAATAATAATTAAAATATTTTTGATAAAATATGGTAATTTGGTAATGGAGGGGGTGGTTTTTGATAATATTCACATAAATATTTATATTAACTACTATAATATATAAGAAGAAGTAAATAAAAAGATTTTATAAACTTCAAAAATTTAAGAAATAAAACTACATCAGCAAAAAGTTGAGTGCCTGGGATGACCCCTCACCAAATTAGGATGCGGAATTGGTGGTGTCAGACGGTAAATGACTTTTCCAGATGCCGTTATTTACTAGTCCCGAAAGGGTGTTGTGCACAGACATTATAATTTTAAATAAAATTATAATATAGGCAATGTGACCTTAGGCGACGCGACCTTTGTTTTGGTTTATGAATGTGTATCTTTATTATTATAATAAATAAAGTCCTCTCTATGGCCACCTCTATAACTACCTCTATAACTACCTCCATAACCACCTCCATAACCACCTCTATTACCACCTCCATTACCACCTCCATTATCACCTCTATTACCACCTCCATTACCACCTCCATTACCACCTCTATTACTACCTCCATTACTACCTCCATTACCACCTCCATTACCACCTCTATTACCACTTCCATTACCACTTCTATTGCTAACATTATTGCCGTTTCTATTGCTAACATTATTGCCGTTTCCATTGCTAACATTATTGCCCGTTTCCATTGTTAATATTATTGCTGTTTCTATTGCTAACATTATTACTGTTTCTATTATTAATATTATTGCTATTTCTATTACTAATATCATTGCCATTTCCATTACTAATATTATTGCTGTTTCCATTGCTAACATCATTGCTGTTTCCATTGCTAACATTATTACTATTTCCATTACTAACATTACTATATCCATATCTATATCCATCAAGGTACTATATCTATATCCATATTTATTAAAGCACTATATCCATATCCATATCTATTAAGGCGCTATATCCATATCTATATCCATATCCATTGAGGTACTATATCCATATTTATTGATGCGTTATATCTATATCTATATCTATATCCATATCCATATTTATATTTATATTTAAAAGGGGTACCTGGTATTAGTGTAATATTAATGCTAGGTACCCCTTTTTTGTGTTAGGTAGATTTTATGCCGTCTGAGATATTAAAATTTTTGGGTCGTCTGAGATGTTGTATATTTTTAGGTCGTCTGAATGTACCGGGGACGGCCAGTTGTCGTCCTAAGCGTCGTGGTGTCAGACGGCCGGGATGGCAACACTTTTTTTTGCTGATGTTTATTTATTTTATAAACTATTATTATTATATCTTTCTTTTTTATATTTTCTTAACCATCTCTTATTTTTGATAATAATGGTAATATTTTAATATCTACTTTAATAATTGCTTTAATAATTATATTATATTTATAATCAAGATTTTAACCAACTTTTTACATTTAGATTCATTATATAAATTATTATTTATAGAATTTATATACACACTTATATTAGTAAATATTTAAAAAAAAAAGAAAATAAGTATAATAAATTATAAAAATTATTTTAATTATTTTAAAATATTATAAGTCTATTAGAAGACTAATAAAATAAATATTCTATTAATTAAAAATTTTAATATTATTTTATTAGAAGAAAATAATTATAATTAAAATGAAGATTATCTGGATAATAGAATTAATAGGTAGGTTTATATTTAAATTAGTATTTATTATTATATATCTATTAATAATTTAGTTTAAATTAATTTTATATATAAGGATTTTTCTTATTCGAATAAATAAAATAAGATCTTTTTATTAAATTTATAAATTAAATATAAATTAATAGTAAATGTTTAATATCTATTTTTCCAGATTTTTTTAATTATATATAATTTAATAGCTGGTAGCTGAAATTAAATTATTAATATCTATAAAATATTAATAAAAAGGATAGTTTAAAGATTTAAACCTTTTTTTAATCTAAATATTTTTTTAATATTTATAAATAAGTTAATTTATAAAAATATAAATTAATATACTTTTTTATTAATATAAAATATTTATTAGGAAAATCCTTTCTTTTATTAATAATAATGATAATTTTATTAATATTATTAATTCTGGAATTTAAAAATAGCCCTATACTTAACTTCTAGAATAAAGACTTTTATAAAAATAAAAATAATTTCTAAAAGATAATTAATGATAAATAAATACTTAAAATCTACTTATAGATATTAAAAAGCTAATAGTAACTTTAGAATTAAAGAAAATTATAAGTAATAAAAGATTACCAGAGTTTATAACTTCAATTAATAGTAAAAAATTATTAAACTTTATAATTTGTTCTAAAGCTAAAAGAATACCAAATTTCCAAAATATAAAAATTAATATTAATCTAATATTAATTATAAGAAATTTATTAATATATTTTATACAACTGTAAAAAGAAAGAAGAATTATTATAATAATAATAATAATGATAAAGATAAGGATAAAAAAGATAAGGATAAGAATGAGGATAAAGAAGAAGAAGAGGAAGAGGAAGAAGAAGAAAAAAAAAAAGATGATGATGATGATAATAATAATTTTAGATTAAATAACTAGCAAATAAAAGAATTGGTGAATAAAAAAAAAATACTAATAAATATATAAAAACAGATAGAAATAATAAGTATGATAATAAATGAAAAATTAAAAATTATTATACTTAATATTGCAAGAATAAAATTATTGGTAATAAAAATGAAAATAAAAAATATAATGGATATAATCCAGATATTAAAAAATATATAAAAATTATTTAAGAAAAAATCTAAAATAATTTAAAAAAAAAAAGATTAATATTAATAAAATAATAAAATAAAATAATAAAATTATTAAAAAAATGAAAAAAACCAAATAAATACTTTTTTATTATAAAATATATTAAAACGTTTACCAATTACCTAATATCTAATATAATAATTATAATAAATATAAATTTATTTGAATAAATGCGAAATCTCAATGAAATAGGTTTAGATAAAAAAAATACTTTTAAACCTCTTTAATAATATATTAAAAAATATTAGACTACTAAAGACTAAAATAGAATATATAAAAACTAAAGAAATAATATTTAAAAGATATATATTTATAAATTATTTAAAAATTTTTTATAAATATATAAAAATTATTATTAACTTATTAATAATATATATAAAACTAAAAAATTTTATTAAAACTATATATATTCCTACTAATAAAATTAATAAAAAAGGTAAATCTATAACTATTTTAATTAATAATTATAAATAAATTAATTAGGATAAAATAAATAATAAGTAAAAAAATCGTTTTATTATTTTTATATTTTAATTTCTATAGTTTAATGCAGGGTTGAAAGCTAATATTATTAATAAATAAATTATTAACAACTATAACCAATTACTTAATAATAATAATAAAATAAAAGAAATACTTAAAACTGCTAAAATTATTATATTAAATATTTTTAAAAAATATAAAAATATAATATATTAAATATGTTATACAACTTATCAAAATAGAATTATTAATTTAAATACTTATAGAATAATTTTTGATAAATATAAGAGATTTATTGCCAAATTTATAATAATTATATAAAAGAAATTAGATAATAAAAAAAAAATTGCTAAAATAGTAAAATTAATAATTAATATAAAAAAAATAAATATACAAATTAAATATTTAAATAATTATCTTTAATTTAACAAAAAATATATATTAATTATAATTATAGATTTATATCCTATTAGAAAAAATATTTAAATTTATATTTTTAAATTTTATTTTAATAATATTACTAGATTTATATTAATATAATTAAATAATAATTACATCAGCAAAAAAGAAGTATTGGCTTGCGGCCATCGGATAGCTCTTATAGCCGCGAGCAACTTAAACATCAGGATACATCACAATGGCAGTCAGCACTGTGTGACTCGCAGAGCCTATTAGACATGGAATATCTAAAAGCTAACATACATAAAACTATTATCAAGGTAACATAACTAAAGCCTTTATCAAGTTTACATGATAAAAGCCATCGTCAAGGCTATAAACAATAAACAGCATCACAGATATTAAATCACATCTGCTGCCAGATGCTCAAGGGTTTGGTACTTAATGAAATAATATTATTATTAAATATTATATACATTATATAAAACATTATAGAATATAAAAAATAAAAGGAGAATGGATAAGCTGTTGATAAATACATAATATTTAATTAAATTTTATTAAAGAATATATTAAAGCCAGCTTCCTTATCTTAATTAATAGGAATATATTCTTTAGGAGATTATACACCTTCTACTTACTTAAGAAATAACTTATAATAAAAGATTATTAAATGCCTATGGTACTTTACTAGTTTATTAGTAGGCTGTTTTAGAAAAAAAGTATAATAATTATCAAAGATATTTAAGATATATAATGTTAGTATAAAATTTGTAAACAAATAAATGTTAAATATTTTACCTCTAGTATTTATAATTTTTATATTAATATTTTTATTTAATTTTCTATTTTTTTATTATTTTAAAATTATCTATAAATATGTGGTAGATTATAATAGAAAAATAAAATTTAATAAATTGATTAAATTTTTTATAATAATATTTTTACTTTTATAAGAATTTTAGTATAATTATATAAGAATTTCCAAAATTACTAGATATATGAATAAAGATTATAATAATCTATTAATAGATATTAGCAGTCTGGTTAAAGATAGATATAGATATATTTTAATTCCAGGATTATATAAAAAGGTTAAATAATTAAGATTTAAAAGTTATTTTACTAATTCTAAATAAATATTAATTGAGAGATTGGTAAAATTATATATATCTAATATAAGTCTATTAATAGCTTCCATTATATAAAATTAATAATTTTTGGTTTTATAGTAATACTATATATATATTATATATTAGTATTTATTTTAAATATTTAGGGAGGAAGATATACTATATTAATTAAATAGGCAGATAATTAGTAATTAGAATCTAATATTAGATATTGAATATATACTTCTATATTAATTAAATTAGCTTAAATTTTATTATAAAATTATTAAGTAAAAAAAGTATTTTAATATTTAGAATACTATTTTATTTCTTTAATAGAAAGGTCATTTTTTCTGGAATACTAGCAGCTTGTCAATTAACTAATATTAAATATTAGATAGTTGGTGGAATTTTATATTAATGGAAAAATCTTAAGGGTTAATATTTGAGATTATAAAATATTTAAGGTAGAGTAGATAAAATATAAGGTAAAAATAAAGGTAATAGAAGAAATAAAATATTTGATAATAGTAGAAGTCTGCTATAATACAAATTAAGAGATAAAATCTAAAGACCATATAATATAATATAATAATATTAAATAATTAAAATCAAATTCCTGATATCTAATAAAATCCTTTAATTATTTTTGGATTATTAGTATATTAGATTTTGATTTAATAGATTTTATATTTATAATATTATCACAATCTATTATATTAGTAGTAATTAAATATAATTATTTATAAATAAAACTAGTAATAAACAATAACAATCTTAAAATTACTTTTAAAATATAAATTAAAGTATTAGGATCTATACTTTCAATTTTTATATTTTTATTTTTTTAGAGAGTTAGGGAGGATTTTAATATTAGATTATAAATTTAATCTTTATTATTTTATACTATATTTATTACTAAACTAATAGTGTTACTTAAAGAGCTTTAATCCTCTACTACATCTAAAATAATATTATTATTTTTTTGTTTTAATTTTATTGGGCTTTTTACAGTCTTATGTCAATTACCAAACAGTAGTGGATTAATAGATGTTCCAGATAAAACTATCTTTCTAAATTTATTGGATCAGCAAGCTATAATGATATAAAAAAGAAATATAAAATAAAATAATAAAAAATCAAAAAATATAAAATATTATATTAAACAAAACACATTTACAAACTAATATTAAAAATAAAATAAAAATAAAAATAAAAATAATTTAAAAATAAGATTAAAAAAAAAAAAAGAAGATTAAGAAGAAAAAAATGATTTAATATTAATAATACATAAATAAAAATAAATCAAAAACCCACCCTATATTAAATATATAATATCCACTAGAGAATATTTATTGTTAAATATTATCTTTATTTTTATTATATTTATAGAGCTTATTAAAAGTTTTTAAATTAATATAAATATTAATATAAAATTTTTTTCTATCTAGTAAATAAAGTTAGACTTAAGATATAATATTATAAATTGGAATTAATTATTTATTAACACTTTTAAAGAATCTGAATAATTGCCAAAAATTGGCAAATATTAGACTATAATTATTATACTATTTATTATTATTCTTTGGGTTAATATCTATAGTTAATAATATATTATAAAATATATTAATAAATAAATCAATTATATTAAAAATAAATTTAATATAAAATAGTATATATCTGTGTAGTATCTTATATTATCTAGCTATTTTTCAGAATATATAATTATTCTAAAAAATTAAATTTCAAAATAAAAATAGGCTAGTATATTTTATTAAATAAATAGTATTAGTTTTAGGATTTTAAAAATCTTATATAATTATAACAATTTAGTTATATAACTAGCATTAATAATTAAAAATCTAATCATTATTGTTAATTTCCTATATATATCTAATATCTAATATAAAACTCTGGCTAATAAAATTAAAATAGAATAATTTAAAATATTTACAAAATTTAATAAAAAAATCTAATAAATTATAAATTATAAAAATATTTTTGATTATTTATTTAATACCTTTTTTGTAATTCTGAGATCTCTTAAGTTTATAACCATCCAATAACTATCTTTATATATTTATTAATTAATTAAATAAATAAAATTTATTTAGATCTAAATATTATTTTAATTGAAGAGTAATATTAAAAACCAACTATTCATTGTTTATTATACTATTATCCTTATCCAAAAGAGTATTAAATTTCTAGATATTAAATATTTGCTAAAAACCTATTTCATTATTAATATTATTTAATATATTAATATTTTCTTCTAATTTAGCTTCAAGCTTTGCATATAATATTCCATTTCAAAAAATAATTAATATTAAATGCTTTATTAAACGAAGAAAATTTATTTAAAACTAATTATTAATCTATAATTTTTTAAAAAAAGCAAAAAGATTTAAATTTTTTATTTTAAATAAAAATTTCTGCTAGAATATTATAATAATTTATTAATTATAATTTATTTTATTTAATAATTAATAACCTTCTTTAATTTAAATATAATATTATAATTCCAAAACATCTATTAACCACCCTCCCAAATATCCAAACTAATAAATAGTATTTGTATAATAATTTAATAAATATATCTTTATAATATTAAATATTTCAAACTTATCTATTTTAATTTAAAATTCCTAATTAATTTGTTTGATAGTATTAGATGATAATTAACTACTAACATCTGCAATTACCTTTTTTTAATTTATTTATAATATTTTTTGCTAATCTAAATTTTGAAAGGATTTAAAAATATCTTTAAAATAATAAAAATTTTACTAATATTTAATAAAATAATTATCAATAATTTCATTAATATAATTGTAATATTATATAAGAAAATAAAAATTAATAAATGCTTTTATATAACAAAATATTTTAAAGAATATTGAATATTTAATGTTTTAAAAAAATGGAGTGCAGTTGTTAATATAACTATTATAATTCAGTTAACCATCCTAAATTCCTTCTCTTATTATTATATTATCTAAAAAAATAATTTTAAAAAAAATAAATAATTAAAATATATCAAAAGTCTAATTTATGTTTTATTAAAAATAATAAAGTGTTTATATCATCAAAAAAACCTAATTGACTAATCAATAATATATTAGAAGGTACTAAGATAGAGCTTATACAGGAGATCCAGTTTAAATAATATATTTAATTAGATATTTAGTATTCTATAGAAATTAAAATAAATTATTTTAAATTATTTATTATAAAATTTTTTTAAAATTTATGTACTTTAATTTAATAGTAGTTTATATAAAAACCTTTTTTTAAATACATTATAATTATAATAATCATGTGGTATTGATTGTATAGAGTTATCTTTATAATAATTAATATTTATTTCACATATTAGGCAAAAAATTATATATATATTTAAAAATTTAACATACTTCATATAATCTACAGTTTAGTTATATAAATAAAAGAAGTATTAATAGATAAAACCATTAGCATAAGTTAATAAAATACTATCTTCTTTTAAAATTTTATTATCTGGTATTGGATTACTATATTTATTTAATAATTTAAAAATTTCAAATAATATTCTTTAAATATTATTATTAATCTTTAGTTTTTAATTAGCTATAAAATTCTTTTTTTTTAAGATTATAAATAATAAAATAAGAAAAATCTAGATATATAATAATAATTAATTATAAATATTAGAAAATAAATTATCAATTATTATATAAATTAATTATAACTTTTTATTACCAAAAAAATTAGTAAGGTATATAATATCAAAAATGTAAATAATAAATATAAGTATTAAATTGATAAATAAGAAATATTATAAGATAATCAACATCTGGTTAATATAATAAATTATATTTATAAATTATTTAGGTATTCTATTACTAATTTATTATATATAATTCTAAATATATATGCTTATTTTAAATATTATAGTTATAAATAAATGTGTACACCAGACTATTAGCATAAATTACTTATTTAAAAAAATAAATGATAATCTTATTAGGGTTTCTATATAAATATTTAACCAGATTAAGTCCTTCAACCCCCCAATTATAAACCCCAATTTTAAAGTCAAAATTAAACCCATCAGCTATTCAATTTATAACTCTTTATAAAATGTAATCAGATGAGAAGAAGACCTTACTAGTTAATTGGAATCTATCATAGAAGAATACATTAATATTTTTTTTTAGTATTCTATTTCTAATAAATTATTTTACAAACATATAATTAATATAATTAATAAATAACTTATATAGATTAAATACTAAAAATTCCCTATAATCCAGATTTATAATCCTGTTAGTATCCAAGTAAATCTCTATACAATCTTTTTATAGATATTTATTATTTTTATTAACAATTAGATTCTCCTACACTTTAGTTTTTAAATATTAAATTATTAGAATTATTAGTAGATTATTTTTATCTAGCTAAAATTACTATTTGGCAGTAATATACTTATTTATATATATATATTTTTTTTTATGGTTTACTTGACAGCTTTTCTAGATATAATTAAAAAAATAGAATCAATATTTATATAGTCTTTGAAAATTTATTATAATAATATAGTAAATAACATAAAATAATTAGTAAAATATAATTATAATACTATTGATTAAGTGATAAGAATAAAATTATATTTACTATAAATAAAAAATTACACTATTAATAAAAATAAAACTAATATTATTTATTATTTAATAACAAATAGCATCTAATACTAAACATTCAATAAATCAAAAAAGACTATTAAAAAAAAATTGATTAAATAATTAATTTTCTATTAGCAGGTTTAAGACCCATATCATTTATACCATTTATAATATATAAAAACCAAAATTAACAATCATATTAATAAAAATAAACAGTAACCACCCTATATCTAATAATAAGGTTTGTATTTTAAAATTTATATAAACATTCACATATAATAAATTCTATAAAAAACCACTAGACTGATAACTTTAAATAATGAAAATCTTAAAAATATATAGAATTACTAATATCCAATTTAAACTTCATAACAGACTCTAAATCCTGCTAGTCTTAAACAAAATAAAAACTCCTAGACTTAACAAATATAAATATCTATATATTTATTATAATATCATTTATTTTTTAAGAATATTATACTTCTTCACTAGATTTTATAGTATAATATTATTAACAATAAGCAAATAACTATTATCTTTTATTATATTGAAACAAATTATTAAAATTAAATTTTGAAATAAATAATAATAATTATTTTATTGTTAAAAATCTGAATATTTATTAACTGTTATTATCTAGTAGATATTGTAAATCAAAATATTTGAAATAAATATCAATAATTATTGTACGTAATAATAAAAATATATTTATAATAGAAAATAAATTTAATAATTTCTTTTCTTCTTTTTTTTTCCCAAATTCCCTTGATTTTATTAAAAAATATTTTAATTTTAAAAATTAATAATAATTAAGTAAATATTATATTATACTAAATATAGATTATCCTTTTAATATTTACCAAAAGTAAATAATAGGTTTACCCCTAATTTTATTAGCATCTCTAATTCTTGAAAATTTACTAAAAATAATAAATTAGTTTAAATAAGAAGAGCTTGAGCTAGATATTAATAATTTAATGGTAGATATTGGTGGAGCATCGGGCTCTAAACTTCTTAATAAGAATAAAAAAAAAGTCCCAGTAAAAAAAAAGATTAATATTATTCTATTTATATAATTAAAAATATAAAGGATCTAATATTATATTAACAAAATATTTTGGTAACTATTAGTAAAATAAAAAGAGGTATTAATAATAAAAAAACTCCTATTATAAAAAGAACTAAAAAAAATAAAACTAGTAAATAAATTAATTTCTATTTATTTAAATTAAATGTTTTGTGTTAACTAACATTTTTCTAGTAATTTAAATTAATCTTTCTATAAAGATTATTAAAAATAAAAATAATATAAATAACTTTTAAAATACCAATAAAATAATTATCAATAATTTATTTTAAATTTTCTATAGTAAAATCTATTCTCTAAATCTATTATTAAATATTGAAAATCTATTAATATTTTTTGTATAACTAATAACTCTTATAAAATTATTATTAATATGAAAATAGTTTTAGAGTTTAATAATAAACTTCTTAATATTGTGTATACCTATTTTAGAAATAAAATTGAAGTAAAGATTATTTTTTATAATAAATCTATAAATTATTAAACATTAGTAATTTAAGAATATATATTAATTATTTTAAATAGATTAGATCCATTTAAAATAAATTAACTAAAATAAAAACCATAAAACCTATGGGAAATTATATATAGATATTTAAATTATAAAAGATATTAAAAAAAACAAAGTAATCAATCTTCCACCAAATAATTAAAATTTAGGAATAATTTCTAACAATTTTACTAATTATAAATATAATATTATAAATTATTATATTAGAAAATAGGATTTTACTAGCTAGCAAGATCTGAATATTAAAAATAAAAAAATATTAATTTAAAAGCTGCATTCCTTATTCTAATTCACCTAAATTAAAGTAGTGATTCTTTTGGATAAATAGGAAGATAAAAATTATCTGTTATTAGATGATGTAAATCCAATAAAGTCTATTTTTATTAAAACAAAAGATATTATATTTAATATTTTTAAAAAATAAAAGAAGTTTTAAAAACTAAAATTTATAATATAATTTTTAAAAGAATAATAATATTTATAAATAGATAAATAAATAACTATTATAATCAAATAAAGATTATTAGAAAGGTAATAAAAAATATAACTATAACTAATAACTCAATTTCTAATAAAATTGATATATATAAATTATTAATATTATCCTGTATCAGATATTAAAAGTCATACTAATATTAATATTTATTTATTTAATTATTAAAACTATTCAGATTGGCAATATAAAAAATTAGTATATTAATATTTTATTTTATATATTTTACCCAGATAATATAGCAAACTTTACCTTAAATCACCTACCTAACCAATACCTATATTTTAATAAAAATAAAAATTATAATATTTTATTATACTATAACCATCTAACAGATAATAATACTACAATAATAATAAACCTAAAATTCATTTATTAAATAATTAACAAAAATCACCTAAATGTTTACCAGCTTCTTGTAATTAATTATAAAGTAATATTAAATATCTAAAGTTATTATTTTTAAATTATTTTATTAATAAATAATACTTTTAGATCCTAGTTATTAAATTATATTAGTTTGGAGAGAATTGATAGTAGTAAGGTAATATTACTATTTAATATTTATATTATTATATACTGAAACCCTTAAGATAATAACTTACCTCTTTTATTTCATAAATAATAAAGGAATATAGTAGTATTTCCATCAAATACTAGAAAGGTAGTAGCTCCTGCTGATGGAAAGACTGCCACTTCTAAGTCCAGGTAAATGTTTGGTAAAGGTTTTTAATAAAAGGATATTCGGGAATAGAGAATAAAGTTGTTAAGATGGTAGAAATCTAGTAATAAATAGAAATTAAACTAAGAATACAATAAATAAATAAAATATATTATTATTATAAAATAAATAAAAATAAATATAATATTTATAAGAATGAATAAGATTAATATTATATAATTAACAACTATAAATTATTTATTAATATTTGTTGTTAACTATTAAATCCTTTTTAATATATTTAAAGAATATTTTCGGGATAAAATCTTTTTAAAAATTAGAAAATTCTAAGATAATATCTTAAGTATTATTATAAAAATTAATTATATATATATTTAGATATTTCTAGTTATCAATAGTTATTAAACAAATATTGGCTAGCTAAATAAAATTGGGAACTATATTATAAGATTTTTTTGATGTAATATGCCAAGTTTAACACATTTTGGTGGCTGGCTTGTTAACCATACATTTTCACTCAGATGACAGGGGTCTGGCCTTGCTTGTCTACCAGACTGGCTCTACAGCCGATTTTGGTTTTGCTGATGTACCTTATCTTTTCTAATCCTAATTTTTATATAATTTATATTAAACTAAATATGAATTTTGGAAATTTAATAAAAATTAAAACTATATTTATTAAATTTAATATTATTTTAAAATTTATTAGATTTTAAATATTATATTAAATAAAAATAAGATATTTTTTAACTATTATTTATTATTTAATAACTTTAACTTATAAGTTTAATTATAAATATATATATAAATATCAAATATTTTAAAAATATATTATATTATATATCATAATTTAAGTAGAACAGATTTACTTCTACTTTAAAGATTAATTTAATTAAATTAAAGGAAATTTATATTAGATTGTGGAAAACTGGTAATAGTTAGTTTTAAAAAGTTTTCAAATTATTTTATTATTTTTTTATTTTAAATTTGGTTTTATCTTATTTTATTTAAAAAAATATGAGGAAAAAAAGTTAAAAAAAAAAAGTTAAAAAAAAGAGTTAGAATAAAAAAAAACAAAGAATAATTAAAGGAAAAATGGCAGATAATAAAAAAAGTTTATTTAAAATATTTATATTTATAATTTAATATTATACATAATGTTTAGGATAATAGTATAGGTACATTTAAAAAAAAGTAAAATATAAGATATTTTTAAAAAAATAGGAGAAGTTTATATTAAAGAAGTTTTTTATTTTAATATTTAAATTTAGAAAAATAAAGATTTTAATTAAAAAAAATAAAAAAGAATAATCTAGAAATAAATCAAAAAGGTTTAATAATAGATATATATAATCTACAAGATAGATTACATTATTTATAAAAAACATTTTCAAATAAAGTTTTTTATATTATACAAAATAAAAGGAATAGGGCTATATAATAATTATTAACAATAATTATAATTATATAAAATAAATAAATAGTATTCTTTAATAAAAGATATAAAAAATTTGCCTACAATCATCTTAAAATTAATAAAATTATAATATTAATTATCCCTAAATTTAAATAAATAAAAGTTTAAAATTAGTATATTTTGCCTTTATTCATCTTTTATTAAACATCTTTTATCCTTTTATACTTTATTTATCTCGTTACATATATTATTTTTGAATTTATAATAAGTAAATTAAAAAACTAGCCTTTTTAAACTTTTTAAAAACTAAAATTAATCTTATAATATCTATTAAATAGTTATTATTTTAAATAATAGATTAATAACAATATACTAGGATAACTTAAATATTTTTTGATATAATGCTGCTGTTTTACTTAGATAATTTCCGTCCCACACCAGTAATTCGGCGTCCTATGTCAGCTGTAGGACGTCCCTAACACACTTCTTTTTGCTGATGTAATAGATTTGTAAAAACTAGCACTAGTTATTAAATAATATAGACTAGTATTAATATATAATAATAATATTATTTGAAATTGTTACCTCCGACTTACTGGCTAAATTATTAATTATGTGGAATATGTTAAATTTTTTAATATTAATAATCAATTATATCCTATTTATGAAATAAATTTTGAAAGATTAGGAATGTATGCCCCGTATGTTTGTTTATAAAAATATTATAAATATAAAGAAATAAAACTTTAACTCCAAAATCCAACTATTTCATGATAAAATTAATTAAATTTAAAAGAAGTTTTAAAAATAAAAAGATGTAATAAAATATTAATTACTTTATATTAATTATTAGGTATTTAATTAAAATTATTTTTTAAATTAAATTTTCTTTATGGTATATATTTTAGAATTTTAAAAAATATTATAAAATGGATTCTGTAATTTATTAAATAGTATAAATATTTTAATAAATTTAATAAAGTTTGGATTAGTTTTCTTTTATTTTTTTAATTTATAAGGTTTAAACTAACATTTTCTTAAATTATATAGTAATAAGGGAAAAAGTTATGATTAATAAATCATATTTTGTTTAATATTTTAACAATTATGTTTAACCATCTGGAGGATGGTTAATATCTAGTATTTAAAAATTATTCTAATATATATTTGTAATTTTTTAAAATTTTATTTATTTGTTTAATATAAAAGTTATATAGATGTTATGCTCTATTATATAGAAGATTTTTAGCATTAATTTTATAAAATAAAAAAGATTTTTATAATTTATAAAAATATAATATAAAAAAGAAATTAAAATAATAGCTAGTTTAAACAAAAATAAATATTAAAAAGTAAATAAAAAATTTACCATAATTAATAATAATTTAATAGAAGGCAGAGTTTAATAGAAAAATATATAACTTTGAAAAAAATTATAAAGAAGATATAGAATGAATAAATATTTTTAATATAATTAAAATATATTAAGCTTTATATTTTATAAATTATATATATCTTTTTGGATATTTGTAAAAATGGTTAATAGATGTTCTAGAATTGGTATATAGATTTTTTAAAAATAAATATTGATAATTAAATTGATATTAATTTATTATATAAATTATTGTTTATTAAAGTTGTTATTATTTTTTTAAATTATGTAGATTTAATATCCTCTTTTTTATAAATCATTATCCAAAAGATTTATATAACTTGATAAAAGATTTGAGATAATTAATAAAAAATATTAAAAAAAAAGAAAAAAAGCTTTAAAATTTTTTTAAAGAAAGCCCTAATAATCTCCTAAATGAGTATAACTAAATTAATATAAAATAAGTTAAATAAAATCCTTTAGTAGATATATAAAATCTAAATTTATAATAATATTTCTTTAAAAGTCCTTGAAATCTTCTATTATTATATAAAATATGGAATATTTTTTTTTTTAAAAAAGAATATAAAATCTTTAATTTAATAAAATATTTTTATGATTTTTTAAAAGAAATTTGAAGTTAAGTAGTTTAAAAAAGATTGATAATTATTTTCTTAGGTTTAATATTAGAAATTATTGAAGATATTATTAATAGATTTTTATGTAAATTTTTTAATTAATTTTTAATATTTATATTAAATTTTATAAATTTGGATTAGTTCACCTGGGTACCCTAATAAATATAGAAACTTTTATAAAATCCTAATTTCAGGCTTTTAATATATATTATAATAAAACTATTTTTTAATTAAATGGATACTTTGCTACTAAATATTATAAAACATGTCATATATTTAATCATCTTTAATTTATGTTATTAAATAATAAAAGGTTTTCTATCACATTAATTTTTTATTTACTATTTTAAAATAATATTTTAAAGTATTTTTAAAAGTAAACTAAAACTTAAGATTTTTTAGAATCTTTATTTTACTTTTTAATGATAAGTTTTATTTTTAGATAAAAGGTATTAACTATTTTAGGAATTTCTTTTTTAAAATAATAAATATAAAGTTAACCTTCTATTAATTATTTAAGAATATAATGTTATTAATATAGAAAAAGAGATGGATTTAATAGAAATGGGAAATAATATTTACTTTTTTATTATTAAAATTATCCAATTTATTTATTAATTAAAAAAATATCTTCAAATACATTTTATTAAATATAAAAACTAAAGATTTTTTAATATAATATAATTATAGTTCTTTTTCCTCTGTCTTTCTTAATATTAAGGCTTAAAGTAGCAAAACTAGTTCTTATATTTATATTATTATCTATATAATAATTATATTCTAAACTACTACTATCTAGATTATATATTATTATAATTCTTTAATAATTATTACTATTACTATTAAATCAATTCCTTAATTTAACGATTATTAAAGCACATCTTAAAATATTACCTATTATCCTGAGTTTATTATTTTATTATTTTCTAATATTTTTTGATAATAGTTTGCAATAATATAAAATATGTACTACTAATGGTTAATAAAATATAAAAATAACTAGATAAAATATCAGGCTATATATATATAAGTTTATCTTTTAAAATCTCGAAAAGAACTGTAAATATACCTATTCCAAAAAGTAAGTTATAAATAGATTATCGAGTAACAAGATTATTTATTATCTATTAACTAATTAAATATTAGAGAGTTCTCAGGACCCTTCGGACCGAGGTGGATCCTCAGAGCACAGTCCTTGGCGCACAGTCCTCGGTATGAGGCCTCCTGAATGCGTTGTGTGTGCTATTTTGATGACACCCAATGAGAACTCTCTGAGCGCGTTCGCGCGTCATGATATCTATAATACCATCTACCATCTATTTTCTTACAAGCTCGATCCAAAATTTAATATATATATATATATGATACTTTCCAGGGTGAAAATAAATCCAATTTTTGAAAATCCATCGTTTCTTCAATTAAGCTCACGCTTTAATGGTAGCTAATAATATAACAATAGAAGCTGGCGTCACAGAAAGATAACGCGAGAAAGAAATGGCGATTGTTCGAAAATGTTGAGCCATATTCCTCAATAGTAGGACCTCTAGGTTTCTGTATATGGATATGGATTATTTCAAACTTAAACATAAAAGAGCCTATTATTCCGTGTTGAGTCTTATATAGGATTAAGTCTTTCTTGCTTGTGGTAGAAAGCACAGTCCACAACCTTTATTTTACTTTTATTTTGTATATTTTGGATTTTTCAAACGGTACTATACTTTAATAACTATACAAGATTTTGTTGTATAGATTAAATTACTAATCAAGATATAATATATTGTAAAGTACTACATTAGCTATTTGTAAAGTGAACTCTATTATACGTCAATGAGCTCATTCAGATGGTAATTTGCCAGTTCATCAGGCCGATATCTTGTCCTAAATAATCCATAGTTCTCTCCTCCGCTTGATCATGGACAAACTTTTTTTTTTTCCAAAAAAGAAAGAAAACCCCTTGGACTTGTGATTCTCAAATTGCCCAAACCAGAAATCCGTTGAGAATCCGCATAGGCGGACCGAAAAGCTGAAAGATACTTGCTCTCAAGTAGCCTGCCTTGCCGCTTAGTATGAGTATTTAAGATTTAGGGGAAGTGTTTGAAACTGGGATGCAGTTTTAGATTAAAACAAGGATCCACCTTGTCCATTTTATGCGAAATGCCGGATACCAGAGTCTACGATGCTTACCGAAATACTAATGATTTGGCGGCGCTTTTTTATAGAAACGGAAATTGCTGAGGAGGGAATTTAAAGCTGGAATCATCGATTCCTGACGGTGTAAAATATGCTATTAAGCAAGGCTAAATGCGTGTGACTTCGTCACTACCACCGAGGATTTTCGAATGCAGAAGCTGTTAGTTGAGACTGGTCACTTGCCACGAACCGGTAATTCCATACATTAGCATCATATCCAGCTTATGTGACGGTTCAAGCTAATAAGAATTGAATCAGCAAATGAGTATTATACCATACCATGGCACCAGTTGAGGGTACCGAGAAGCTATCTAACGAGCCTGCCAATATTACACTTATTTGAGACATCTGAGCGGATTCAGAGTTATTAAAAAGCTATACTACAAATTTGAAACCTAAGCCGGTTGGAAATATCCACTCAACAATTGGCTTGACCTGATATGTGTAAATTATAATAGAAACTGTTTCTCCCATTTGCGTCCTCACAAACACTGTGAGTAATAATAATTAGAGTACTTGCAAGTCCCTTGAGCACAGCAAGTCTGCCCAGACCATTCAATTCCGCCACACTGCCCATATAAACTGGCACAGCTCGATCCACTCGCTGTAGTAGTAGAAGTTGTCGTAACACCGGTCGACCCAGTCGTAGTCTTAGTGGTTGTCATAGTAGGTTTATTGCCGCTACTGCTACTAAATTGCCACCAATTAAAATTAAACAAAGATCCACTGCCACCTGTGAAACGGAAGAACAAATCCTGAGTACCCGTGGCTCCGCTGATAGCGCACGTAACTGTCGTCCATGTCTGCCAACCGCCAGTTCCAGGTACGCTGCAAGTGCCAGCGGGTGTACCACTCGTACTTCCCAGACGCACTTCGATATTGCCACCGCTGGTGCCAGAAGCAACGCGGACGGAGAGGGATTTAGCCCCAGAGCCGAAAGCTACGCCCTTGACTTTGATGTAGTCACCATTGTCAATGTAGGCAACGTCGACACCACCCTCGCCGCAGGTTTCGGTTTTCAACCCGGAAGAAAAGGCTATAGTTTCGGCTTCTTGGCGAACATAAGGGTCTAGAGTGCCGAGTTGTGGTGGACCAGCTGACGTTTGTGCAATGCTAGGAATAGAGCCATCAGAATTGTATAAAAATCTCTCAACACAAACGGAGTGTGTATAACCGCTGCCACCAGGGAGAGCACCATTGTGGTAGAAGAAGTACGAGTTGTCCTTATAGTCAATTATTCCAGGGTGATTTGTGAAGCTCTTGCCGCCGGCGGGCATGATGACGCCCTTGTAGGTCCATGGACCCGTGGGGCTGGTGCCAATAGAGTAGCGGATATCCTCAGAGCAGCAGTTGGCAGCATATATCATGTAGTACTTGCCACCGCGTTTGTAAGCCCATGGGCCTTCTTCGAATGTTGTAGGACGCTGTGCGTTGCTAGAACGGGTGCCAAATCCGGCGGTTGTGAGGTCTGATCTTGGTTGGACCGCCGCTGTATGATATCATATCAGAGTTTAGCTTGACGTACCAGAGGTCAGGATTGCCCCAGTACAACCAAGCCTGGCCGTCATCGTCGATAAAAACTGTAGGATCAATCTCGTTATTCTCTACTAGCGGTTTACCTAGGGCATCTTTATATGGTCCCGTGATGTTATCGCTTACGGCTACACCGATTGCCATGGAACCAGTGCTATGGCGTACCGGGGCGTAGTAGTAGAACTTGCTGTTCCGAGCGATGACCTGTCCAGCCCAGGCATTGGCATTGGCCCAACCGAAAGTCGTCAAACTCATGATTGTGCCATAGTCCTGCCAGTTCGCCATATCAGCCGTCGAGAAAAGGTGCCAATCTTTCATGGTATAGGTGGTTGAGCCATCCTCGTCATGGCCAGTGAAGAGGTAGGCCCGGTTATTGTAAACAAACGGTGCCGGGTCTGCCGTGTACATACAGTTCCCGACAAAAAGTCTGCGCTATTTTGTGAAAATACACCAAAAGTAAGTAGATATTCTCCCACGAATTATAATTTAAAAAATTGTATGAAAACATAAGAGCAAGTTTTTATGAGAATATTTAACAAAACCCATATATTTTAATTGTTTGAGAGTTTTTTAAACTCAATGAGAACAAATTATCGGATGATTTTTTAGATCATTCAAAAATTGTACACCAAGATTTGGTGGTGTTGTACCAAAAAAATGGAAATTTTTAACGAACAAAATATTTATTTCTGAATAAAACCAGATAAAGTTTTTAAAAAAATAATCAAAGATGGCTAACATACTGCTTAACTTACGATTTTCCTATTGAATTTTTTTTTGAATTTTTTTGAATTGGTTGGTAGGGTTTTTTTGGTGCTCGAAAACTGCCACTTTTGGTGTGAAACCAGCTAATGCGCGCAGACTTTTTGTCTAGTACTGTAGTTTGAACTATGGGGTTATCCGCCCTGACAATACGGGCTCCTTTTAGTATCGCACCCACTAACAACATCAACGCTTGGGACACGGCCCAGCGCTTGGAAATTTTCATGATGAATTTCTAGGCTTATCCTGTGAGATCTCTAGAGATGTAAAGGATTGTTTGCTCGTCTCATTATTCTGACTGGAAGCTCCACGCTTAAATAGTAGAGTTTTTGAGCTGTCGCAATTTTGAGTCGGTGCACTCTTACGTGATACGCCGCAGTATATTCTAATTATGTGCTTCAAACAAGGGCGGAATGAAACAAATTTGATTTCTAAATTGCAATAACACCAGGTCTCCGGCGAGTAGCCTTGCCACTATATCGCGGGTATTCTTATTTATTTTCCGTCGGCCCGGCTCCGCTACCGATGGCAAGGTCACTTGGAATACTGTAACCAGAGTTATAAAAGACCGCCTGGATAATTATTCTATCGGCTGTGTGCCTTCAGTCCCTTGGTACGTAACGCTGGATATCTAGATGGAAACCGTGAATATTTGACTGAGGTAATTAATTAATTAATTAATTCATTTCTTCAAACCGTGGAACATACGGAAACTGTGAAATATGTTTGTTGACTTTTTGTGGGCGGATGAAGCAGGGATGCGGAGACGAGACCTGCGGACCATTTAGGCTCAGAGCATATGAGACGGAACTGTGGCAAATACATTTTATTGCCACTCATTAAAGTATTGCCGAAAACGAAACCCGAGATTTTAGATGCAATGGAAATGGAAATAAAGTTCTCTCACGAACTCGGCAAGTTAACTCAATCATGCCCACATTCTAGCGTGAAAGGTTAAACTTCTTTTCTTGCGTCTGTGGAAACCGTTACGATCAGATTTCTGGAAATCAAAATCTATTATGCTTCTTTCGAGTGGTCTTGTATTCCTCGCGTCCGCGACAGCCGTCATCGCGCAATGCCAACTTCCGTCGTCATAAAGCCATGGGGTCTGGAGGACGATACTTCCGCTCGTTCACATCCACTAGCCTGGGCGGTTCGTGGACAACGCAAGCCGCATCTGAGAGCAACCCGTTCGCCGGCAAGGCTAACAGCGGTGCTACTTGGACCAACGACATCAGTCACGGCGATCTGATTCGCACCAATCTAGATCAAACATTCACTGTTGACATGTGCAACCTTCAGCTCCTCTATCAAGGACGAGACCCCAACTACAACGGAGATTACACCGATTGCCTTACTGTCTAGGTTTACTGACACTGCAGAACCCAGGAGGTAACATCGGCGGCGGCATAAGTAGCGCGACAACAGCCATGACAACAGTCAGTGCCACCACAACCATGCGAGCAACCTAGTCGACAGGTGGAAATTGCGCATCGCTATATGGGCAATGTGGTGGACAGGGATTCACTGGGCCAACTTATTGCTCCTCGGGAAGTTGTAAGTCTTTTCGCTCGCGTCTCGTGGATCGTAGATCAAACTGACACCCATTGTAGGCAAGTACAGCAATCCATATTATTCGCAGTGTCTTTAAGTCAATCGAGTAGACATGAGTGAGTGCAATATCTCATTCCACTTGCGTACTGAAGTAGAACAATAATTAACATCCTAGAATAGAATGAAAGTCACTCGGAAAACTTTTTATTATTATTATTATCATAATCAACCTAAACGTCAACTAAATTAATTTATGTTATAACGATAATCGTTGTTGTGGTAACATGAAATATACATCTCTATGAGCGAAGAGGGGTTTATCCTGGGTTGTGCTATCATTTCTTGTGTTGTTTTCTGGTTTTTCTTCTAGCTAGCGGGTACCTGGGTTTCCTGATTATCATGTGAGGTATCTCACCTGCCGCTTCTACCTCTTCCTTCCATTCTTGATGTTGAAGAAGCTTCTTTACAGTAATCTAAAGATTATCTAAAGCAATAACAAGTTCAACTTAGATTAAAATGAGTACACTAGAGTTAATTTTAAACAATATAAGAGAATGTATATAATATACACAATGCTTCAGGAACGTAGAAGCAATTATATCGGGAGTTGAGCCTAGCAAAGGGATATAAGTCAAGGCCCCTACAAGCGGGCCCCCCCTGCCTTTGGGCAACCCTCAACAAATAAGAAAAATAATATATTATTCAATGTAATTCAACGAATTATATGCTTATAGATACAAAAGCTATATCAATCTACTCGCTTTCTTCAAGATCATCGGGTGCGTAGACTGAATAATGTATTGCCTGCGGCCGAATGCGGCTAGATCGTCGGAGAGGTATCTCTGCCTCTATAACAAGGTCCTCATCTTCCTCGCTGGATTCTGCCTCATCGGATGCCTCAATAAGAGGTTGCTCTGGCTCCAGCCCTCGCTGCCCGGCTATATCTGCAAGGGTAATGAACCTTTCGTTCGGATCCTGGCGAACCTTCCTTCTTTTGGCCGGCCGAATTGCTTCCAAATCAATCCTTGTGTTTTCGAGTTCTCGCTGCACTAAGGTAAGCTGAATTATAAATTTGTCAACGCTTCTACTGGATTTTCGAATTGCCAGTCGTGTAGAGGGGCTTCGTATGGAGGATCCAAACACACGACGGATATCCTCGCTTTTTGTAGGGGTTGCAATATCATTAATTACTTTGGGGGGTGGGGTAGGTGGTCGCCGGGCGACTACCCAGCGATTTTGCAATAATTTGTGGCGGTTGCAGGGATAAAGTCCAGTTGCCCTCCATCCTGCAATAATATTTTTTATTGTAAAGGCAGTTTTACGTGCTTCAGCATAAAATTGAAGGAATAATGCCTTATCTACGCGAGTAACATTGGTAATACTGATAAACTCGCCTAGTTGCCGTCGATATGCTGCCTTTAAAGCTGAAAAATACCCCAGATCTAGTAGCTGGGTAACATAAGATGTGTGAGCAGGTAGAAATAACAGATATATATTATTAAAATAGTATTGGAGCATGAATTCATCCGTTGTATGTGATCCATGGCCGTCTACCACGAGTAATCTCGCCTCGGAGGGATCACTAAGATCTGTTTCCAGCAAAAACACCTTTATTAACCATTCTAAAGCAATGGCATTACTCATCCAGCCATTTTTTAAAAAGGTTATATGCCAATTGGGATTGTCTTCTAATATTTTCTCCGATATAGAAATGAGGAATCCGAGCTGGGATGATCTAACTCTGTCTAAGATACCTTTGACATCCTAGGCTCTATCGGCCAAAGAAAGTCCGAAATGTAATGAAGCCTTTGAAGAGGTGAATCAATCCTCCGGCGGCCATGGCGTCCAAGCTGTAGTGAAGTACCATAGGTTGACGAAAAGTGACAGGCTAGTGCAAGCGAGGATCAGAGTCGGAGAAGCAATAATACTTTCATGGGAACTGACAGGGGACAATGGTGCTGAGCACCCAGGCAACAGAACGAACTGAGCCCTTTGATTTTGCATCGAGCGAATAGTGTCTAACACCGGAGCTGGATGGTCAGAAGCGGTGGAGGGGCGAGACCCTCTGATAAGCACACTAAATTCGATGTGTTAAATAGAGCAGAGTGCCAGGTTTTCGTAGTCAAAGGCCAGTTGCTTCTCAGCTTGTCAGTTTCGAAAACACCGTGCCTCATCATATCGACCCGCCCGAACCAAGGTATTTGAGTCTTCCCGTTAGGTCCGTGCTGCGATGCCTCCGTTTATGACAGACGTGTAGATGACTGACCCCCTCCCTACCGGTACAACTTCCATCTTATCCCGTCCTTCTCCCACTTCACCTTTCTATCGGGAGGTGCTCCCAAGTATGATCAGGAGGCAACTTGGAAGCGGTCTACCAAAAAGAAATTTTCGATTCATACCTGCATGTTCTGTCAGAGTTCGATAGCAACTTTGAGAGAACTAGCGGAAGCCTCTTAAACTCAGCATATTGCCTTCTGAAAATTGTCTGCCTTCTCCTATTTTTACAACCTGAAGAGCAATTCAGGCTTGTTGGGTTGATCCTAAATAAGTCTCGGAAAAAACATAACTTGCTTTTGTAGCATCCTATCATCCAAAACAAGCCCGCTCATGCAGCTGTGGTATCTCAAAGCAATGGAACAACGGTTCGTATTCACGGTTCCTCATGTGCGAACAAAACGGAATGCACTCTATCGTTTGACATAGTCTCGCATGAATCTAGATCGCATGAAAATCTTTTGAGCTACCGTATCTCCAGCGGAGAGTGCAGCCTGATAACACGGCCTCCTGCTGCTCCTTACGAGCCTACTTGTATGAACTCTGAGAGTGTCGCGATCCAGGTGGAATTCGTATCACCCGGCCTTCATGGTGGTGACGACCAAGTTTTCAGACCATTCAACATCGTTTCCCCGGTGCGCATCCTCCTCTACGTCGAGTGTAGGAGGGATATTCGTAAGTGTGGCGTCATGTTGAGTTCCCACTCCTATCAGCCGAGGACCCTGGGGCAAAAATGCTGGTGTTTGAAAGGCCACGATCGAGTTTCTGATATTGTTAAATTGATGCATTTAGTAGTCGACCTGGTATGATTGGTCCATGTTGTCTCTCATGATAAGGCTATTATCCTCATCGAAGTTAAGCCCCATGCCGAACATTGAAGACGAGATATTAGGCTGGATGTGAGTTTGCATCAGGGTGCTTTGAATATAAGAATAGTCAATTGACATTGCGATGTTACGATGTGATACTCTATGGAGAGGCCGTGTTGATTGAATTAGCCGGGTGCTTCATCAATCTATATTTGCTTCGTAGAAGGGCTGAACAAGAGGTTTTACTCAGCTCGTCATTATCTATTTGGCCATCCCGATCAGGAGCATTTGCTTGTGGGACTTGGAAGCCGAAACCTGAGGTGGTAAGGTTGATGCCCTCTGGTCTTGCTGATACCATGCATGTTCCTTCAGGCTCGCTTGCGCTACAAACGCGATCTGATTTCTCCGTATGGTACTGTTGCCGTAATGCAGCCATTCTCTCATCAGTAAGTGGTCCGCGATCAATAAGCTCTTCGTAGCCGAAGCCTCGACCTTTCTTTTCCCAATTATGTCGATTCTTCATATGATGGAAGATCTCACGGGCCGATGGGATAAATATCTGCAATACTTGCACTGGTATTGCTTCCATTGGGATAATTGGAAAATATGAATCGATTCATGCTCCCTGTACCATGGAGGTGGGATACAAGTTAGCGGAGCCCGGGGTCATTTACTTAGTAGCAGAAAGTAGCATCGGTATAGTTTGACAGTTAGAATTTTTGAGATTTTCTAGACTTACTTTCGGGCGCTGGGACTGAGCAGCTCCTTGTTACAGAATTAACAAGATCGTGCGATCTTTGGTAAAGGAGCCTGGCGTCGCTGCCTGTTCTGAGTTGTAGAAACGACACTTTGGGTTTCTTGTTTATCGGCGATACTGCTAGCTTTTGTGGCTTGCTTCCGAGCCCGTGATAGGATTTACATTTGTTGGTGACGCATTCGACACTGAGACGTTATCTTCTCGAGTGTGTGGTTCCGGTTGACTTTTGCTCTCCGGCCATTGAAAATTCGCGATATTCTCGGCTTCTTCGGCGGAAACCTGATCCGGTTTAGGCAGCAATGGCGAAGATTGGACGGGATCATAGTTCTTGCGGAACGGGAACGTGCTGTCGTGTTCCAACCAATTTCCAATATCCGTAGGTGCGGTGTGATCTGTGGACACGACATCATTTGGTGCAAGTCCACGTTCGTCCAATTGTGAGGTTTCGGATCCCGATCCCAAACTGGTCTCGCAAGCCAGAGCCCTCCCTTGAGCTGGATCTCAACGCATCTGGATCCTGTTTCTAAACCACTAGCTACTCTATGGTACACAATCCTGAGGGCGATATTTAAGGGCCTAAGAGGCAATGCAATGGGTGCTCGGTTCCGTCGTGCTCGACTCCTATACATCCCTCGATGCCCAATTCCGCACTTTAGATTCACATGGTTGGAAGTGGCTCAGGGTAGGGTGATAGCCACAAGGCGGGGTTGCGGTCGGCCAACCTGCAGGAGTAGGCCAAAAAACTGCAGGGGAACGAGTCAGCGGGCTCCGAATCCAATCTGGGAGCTGATAGTGAAAGTCTTACAATATATTACTTTTTTTTTTCTTGGGGGGTGTAAATGTAGAGTATGTCCTGCATTTTCTTCATCCAGGTCATCTTATCACACCTTTTTTGGCTGAAGCCTGTCGTTAACGGCGGTATCGGCTGTGGTATTCCGTTTCGGATCGATCGTATTCAGCCTGGGCCTAATGTGGATATCTAAAGCGAATGGATGTATTTTCAAAGAACTGATCAATTGAGAGCTAGATCAGGTAGAGTGTTACAGTTAATGCATCTAGATCGTAGGATTGCGGGAGATTATCGACGTCGATGTTAAGGGTCCAATGCCAATGTACTGCCTTTGCTGATCTCAAACCGAGGTACAGTAAGACGACAAAATGATTTCAACAAAAGTCAAACGCAACACCACGACAAAAAAAGCGTTCAAATTCAATTATTAATGGTACATGCAATAATAACAGTAATAATATGGAAATAGCACCATTCGCTAGCGCAAAAGCAATAGTTTTGAAGCATAAACATCACTAGTACTTAGTGTACCAGCCATTCGCTGCAATCACAGCTGCACAACGAGCAGGCATCGATGATACCAACGCCTCAAAGTACTCCTCTGCCACAGATTGCTATACCTTTTCGATAACAGCCTTCAGGTGCTCCACAGCCTGGGTTTTCGATTCAATATCCTTGAGCTTGGGGTACATCCTGTGCAGCCTGTCTTTGGCATGGCGCCAAACGTGCTCGATAGGATTAAAATCAGGACTGTATGGCGGCCACTCCATCACAGTTATGTCAGAGTCAGCCAGCCATTCACGGGCCACACGCGCTATATGCACTGGAGCATTATCATGCATAAATATAGGTGCAGTTACCAGCTCCTCAACCAGCTGCTCGTAAAACTGAGGTAGGTATTCAGCTAACATATTATTAGTATAGTATTCGCCAGTTATAGTTTGCTCAACTATGTGGATTGGGCCCTTTTTACACCCTGCAAACATGGCCCAGATCATTATTTTGGCATCGGCCCCTTCCATTTAGGATTAATACAGTCCTAAGTCCATTTTTCAGCTGGTGTCCTGAATACCCACACAGTTTTGGGGTCCTTGCTCCACTCCACCCAATATTCATCACTCCAGATGATTTTGCGCCATTGGTCAATTGTCCAGTCTTTGTATAGGCGTGCCCAGGTTAACCGCTTGCGGGCATACTCCGGCTTGAGCCTGGGCACTGTTTGGCCACCCATTTCCGAATATTAGCTTCTGAAAAACGTCGCTGAATAGTGCGCCTGCTAACAGCGTTGTTGGTGATATTGGCATTCAATTCACCTAGTGGTTGTCGCCTGTCTAGCTTAGTTGACCGGCGTAATAACCTGTCAGTTCGCTCACTAGTCTTCCTTGGGCGCCCGGGTAACTCTTGCGCGATGGCACTGCCACGTTCAATAATAGTTTTCATGAATTTATGGGTGGTAGTCTTGTCAAGCTGGAGAACGCGTGCCGTAGCAGTATTACTCTCTCCACGTAAGCGTAATGCGATGATGGCACCACGTTGCATAGGATTGAGGGTTTGATGAGGTACCCGAGATCCTAGCAGTGCGATTAACGGTTGTTTCGATGCCATTGGGGTGGTGGTGGTGGTGCAGCGATTGCTGCAGCGATCGTGGTGGTTGTGGTGGTGAACGCGTAAATTGAAAAAACAAGTGTTTGTTGAAATCTTTTTGTCCTAGTACAGTAATTACGTAAAGGCAAAATTCAGTGGCCGATATTTTATAATACCTAGGCGCCCAGGTCAGTATCTAGGTAATTTTCAGGTACCTGGAGGATCGATTCGGATATCAGAACCCGGGTCCAGCCTCCCTAGCAGCAAAAGTCTCCTTGACGCCACGGTGATAGGGAATATTGCGTTGTTTCCGACTGCAGCTGCAGAGGTTAAGACAAATGCCTCGTACGTAACTTCGAATTCTCGATGCATGCGTCCTGCGATTTTATTTAACTACTTCAGTACATGGTCTCTGCAGCGTTTCAGAGCTAAGCAAAAAGTCCAGGGTAGGCGAACTCCGGAGAAGGGGGTCTTTCAACGATAGGCGTGAACGCTATCCGCCAACAGTAACTGGGTCAGATCCCTTGGATTTGCAGATTTGTATAATGAACTTGGTTATTTATACCTGTACCTGGGCACCTACTTAGTTAAGTAAGCGATATTGAATCAGGCATCATTGTCTTCTCATTCAAACCATCAAAGAGTTGAAGTATTGCACCACCTTCATTCCCCTGACAAGCAGTTAGACAATGTAAGATGCCTGACCAGCTGAAGGCATTGGTATTAATTTGGTAAAAGATGGCGAAGATTGTTAGCTCAATCTACTAGTGCAAATTAATTCAGTCAGCCTGTGAGTTGTCTTTGCCTGCAAGTAGCTGCAACTGGCCGGATGCATTTTGGAGTCTGAAGAGAATGATAAAGAATCCGCGATACCAAGGACCGTAGATTCTCCCAGAATACAATGCTGAGGCATACGACGGAAATACACGGTTTTTCCCATATAAGCAGTGCACGGCTCGAACCTCTATATGCTGGCTGAATCAGGATCACATCCCACTTCCTCTCCAAAATCTCATTTGGTTATTTAGCTAGCCTTAATATCACAGCTAGTCCAATCCATCAGAATTAAAGAAACGCTCGAGCAATATGAGGTTCATCTACATTCTCGGTTTTGTTGCGCATGCCAGTGCAGCCGCGGTTCCACAGCTCCCTCCCCTTGTCGATGTCCCCTTGCTAAGGTGTTTACTTACCGACAGTTGCCGCAGTGGTATGTATCCCTTCATAATTCACCGTAAATAGTCAGGACTTAGCTAATATAGTGCAATTTTATGGTGTATACGACAGCCGTTTCGAGTGCAAAATCAGCTGGCTCCGCAGATTGTTCTTCATACTATCTTGCAGCGCGTATCGCACCTACGAGGTACCTAACAATGAGCAATCGAAAACCATAGCCAATGGGAGTTTGAACTAACGGGCTTGGAATTTGGGCAGCACAATCCGTACAACGAGCACGTCAACATCCGTTATAACGAACACGGAAACTACGACCACAACTCTAGAAGTTACCGGTACGATCACTATTACTACGACTACGACTACCACGGAGATTACGACTGCCGGAGAGACTACTATTAATTTTACAAGCGGGATGCAGAAACGCCAGCAAGCTCAAGCTACTATCCCCAGTTATGCTTCCCGCTGTGCCAATACTGTCGCGTACAGCACCGCTTGCGCTTGCCTTAACGGATTTACCACTCCTACAGCCTCGAGTACGATTACTAGCGCACTTATCGTTACCACCTCTACGACTCTTACCGTTACTGAAACCGAGTACTCCACGACAACAGATACAGTAACTGAGGAGGCTACTAAAACCGAAACAGTAATCGTTCCTTCCGCAACCTGGGAAGCTTTCTACCTCCTCGCCAATAACGGCAGATGGATCACCAGGTATAGTACCAGCAACTACTATAGCTTTTTACATGGAAATTTAAATTCCCCCCACTACTATCACAAACTTGCGATCAACCGAGCCACACACCGCTTGAAATTGATAGACGCGAACTGGTTAGTGTGTTCCCCGGGCACAGGGGCAGCTCCTCGCGTCAACGCGGCGTCCCAGAACACAAGTCCTGGATCTTCGTGGAAGCTTCTGAACTGCGAAGTCGTGGATTCTAATCTATTGTCGTGCTTTGTGGACGGGACGAGTTATAAGGAGTTGGGGACCGTTGGAGTATTTGCTGGTTCTTTCGATCGGTATTGGAATATCGCACCGGAGGGATTCAATTGGGCGGGGGCGGTACCTGGATTTCCAGCTGGGGCGGAAAAGCTTACATATCGGCTTGTAACTCCTGGGACTGAGGGGACGGAAGAGTAAACGTGGGATAAGTATGCTATATTGTGGTATGGCAGTTTAGGAAAAGGTTTAATTTTTAAAGTATGTTACTTAAAAACTTGAGTATATTGATATTGTTGGTAGTTCTAGTTCAAGTCGTTACAAACTTGCAAGATAGGAGCTTATAAGACCTAGGCCTTGCGTGGTGCCATGTTGAAGCGTTCGGTTGTGACGTTGAGCCACCCGGATCCGCAGCGCGATTCCACCTGCAATCGCGGACAATCTATGGCAAACGCCCCAAGAACAATCCTGTCCTCCCCGCGTTGTCCGGGCTCGATATCGCTGGACAGCTCTCGGAAAAAACGTCCGGAAACGCATGAAAGGATTCGAGGAAAGTACCAGCGGCTTCAGTAGCGGCTGGCCGCTCGAACGGTGCGAGTTTCGATGCTGTCTGATGGGTTGGTGGAGGTATGGAGAGCGAAGCCTCACCGATCGGTCGGCGGCACCCATTTTCTAAAGACAGGAGGACAAGCTGTAGGACTAGACAGCGCCCACGGCCCTGCGGCACCAGCAGCAGAAGAGTTGGTGGAAATCTAATGGCTACATCTCGGAGGCCGACCGATAAAAGAAGCCTTCTTATGCCACTATTTGATTCCCTATATGCAAAACCGTCTTGTCGGCGACTCTGGATCGTAGCTCTAGGACGGTACACGGCGGACAGTGTATGGGAAGGACAGAGTATGGGAGGACAGTCTGGAGGATTGTGCTGAGCTGTCACCAGAGGGCGACTCGATCAGATGATCCATTCTAAATCCAATTCATTGTTCTCTCTCCTCGAATGATTATTAAATCTTGTGATAATAAGGAAAAACCTTTCTTCTATATTCAATTTTCAACATAACTTATGTCTCCCAGCCATTCAGAGTCACCCTCAGTCAGAGTGATTCTACCTTCTTTACTTCCCCTACGTTCACAACTACTTCATCTTCAACACTTCTTTCCTCTCCCATCTCCCCTTCAACCACAAAATATCTTCCAACCTTCTTTTTCGCCTCCTTCAGCGGATCCCATTCCACTGCTCCCATTGGCCCCAACCCTTCCAGCTCCTTCTCTGCCTGCAGTACATCATCCAAGGTAATTCCCTTATCTTGAATCTCATCTCTAATCGCCACCAGGGGTTCTACACCCGTAACATCGACCTCCCTAACCTTATTCACAAAATGCAATTGGTCGTGTAAATCGTTGATCATTTCCTGTTCTTCCGCTTTATCTTTCGGCATAGGCAGAGCAGAGAGTCGAAGTAGATGCCGGAGTTTCTCGGGTGTCACCATGTCCTTCGGATCTAATGGTGGACTAGTGGATGTGCTCTTTGGGTGACTGGGAGGCAGCAAAGAGGTTATAGACCATGTTGGTTCCGCGAGGATTCCGCGAACAAAGTCAAGTGATTCCTTTGACGGCTGTCGACTGCGAAGGCCCTTCACTGGACTCAGGTCAGGCTTCACATCTTGCAAGCGACGAGAGAGGGTTGAGAAGAGGCGGATGGTGGACCGGCGCATGGCTTTGAGAGGTTGGTACGAGAATGAAATTTTGGGTGTTGGAAAAAGCGTGTTGAGAATGCCAATGTCATCACTGCCAAGAAAAAATAGCAAGGGGCCAGCAAGCACTCCCCCACCACAGCCCACCTTGAGTCGTCGCTCTGAACACTGTCACCATCATCATCTCAATAACTTTAAGCATCAACATACATCACCATCAACATGGACGCCCTAACACTTTACGCACAAGTAGGCAGTCTTGCATCCATATCTAGACCCAGAGTATCCAAACTAACCCGCTTTCGCAGGCTCAAAAGCTCGAGTCGTCAACCGGCGGCGGCGGCTTCAGCTGGTTCAGCGGCGGCAGCCGACAGGACAAGGTCGAAGCTGCCATCGATGCCTTCGTCCAAGCCGGGAACGCCTTTCGAACAACTGGCCAAGGTAAATCCTCCCACTCTGTATCCTGAAGCTCGTTGCTTGATACGCTGACCAAATCTTCTCCAGGCGGACAAGCCGGTGGTTGTTTCGAGAAAGCCGCCGCCTTGAGCAAATCAATCAACGAACCTAACGATGCCGCAAACTACCACGTCGAGGCCTTCAAATGCTACCAACTTACCAGCCCTGGCGATGCTGCAAAAGCCTTGAGACTAGCCATCGCTCATTATGCTCTCACGAACGTCCGACGGGCAGCAACACACAAACAGACGCTCGGGGAGCTTTTAGAAAAGAGCCAAGATACAAAGAAGGAAGCCATCGAGGAACTCCTCCAGGCTGGCGATTGGTTCCGGAACGATAATGCTGAGGCGTAAGATCTCTATTTTCACTTACATCGGGTTACCAGGTGCTGATTAAAAAAACGAGGAAAACAGTCTAGCGAATAAATGTTTTATCAAAGCGGCAGATTTACACGGTGACCTCGGAGAATACGCCGAGGCGATCAAATTATACGAAGCCGCTACTGAAAGATCCATCAACAACCAACTGATGAAATGGAGCGTCAAGGATTATTTATTCAAAGCTGCTCTCTGTCACTTAGCTTCGGAGGTATGATATACTCTATTACCAGCTCACACGGTATTTATCGGTTGGAAGGCTGCCGAAACACAGACCCACTTCATCGTATCTCGGGACTTATTAGCCATGAATTGGAGGGATCCATAGGCGTAAGAAACCTTTGCCGCGAAGGGGCTGCTTCTCTGGTCGAATTCCCAGCAAATTCGATTGATTGTCTGTACGGCCATCACCGTATTCTCGCTGCAGAAGAGTTTCTACCTGTTTCGGAGCATTTTTGGGTGGTGGATCTCTACCTAAGCGGTGAGTTGGCCATTCTTCAGCTCTCCAGAAAATTTGCTAATCAAACTGGTTAGAGGGAGCTGAAAGCGACGCGCTACTGTTGCGGCTGCAAAGCGAGTATGCCAATTCTATGAACGTGTCTGACGGCGAGATATACAGAAACATTCGGTTAAATGCTAAGGCGGGTAATTCGGGGGAGGAATCTCGGTGGTGGGCTAGATTGACGAGGTCGAAACGGAGGGACGCGAAGATATTACTGAAAAGAGAAAGGTTGAGGGACGCATTCGACTCACTTTTGCCGCTTCCAGGACTTTGGGCAGGGCTCCAGCTGGGAATCCTGCAGCGCATTCTTTGCCTGAGCTGCGATGAAGAAATTGAAGCCTACCTGGCAAAAGTCGGGAGGGTTTGGCGGGGCTTTCTACTCGAAGACGCGGAATCCATAGCGGCGCAGCAGCTCGAACTCCGAGCTCCCGCAATGGCAGCCGTTGACAATCTTCATATCCAGAAGAAAATCAGCGACGGCGAGCTCTTCTGTCGGATTCGAAACCAGTCAATCAGAAGGGCGATCGCTAAATCGGTATTAAGCTACAAAGGGATCATACCGTCAATTAGAAGCCTTTTTGAAGATACCAAATATCTCGAAGTTTGCTCGACCGGCATGAAGCTTTTGGTCCCCATGGCATCCGACGTGTCACTGAGGCAGTCTTTCGAGGCAGCTTTCTCACCTGCAGAGACAGCGGTCGTGGAAGCAGGGCAGAACCAATACAGAACTGTCGATATCACACTAGGGGAAAGGTTTATCCATGCGTACCAACAACTTTGGCTCTTTAATATGCGGAACTTTCCTGACATATCAGGTGTAAAGCCACGTCAGGACACCAAAAAAGGGTGGCATACAGCAAGCCAGAACAGCATGGCTGTGTTTAAATTGCACCAGCTCGCCTCAAAGTTGGGGTTCCAAACCGCGAAGATATCCCGAGCGTTGCAAGAGGACTCTTCGAAAATTTACCAACGAATTTTTGGGCAAGCTCTGGCCAGGAGATCTGAGCGAAGCGAGGGACACCTTGGAAGCTCAAATTGCTGGCCTCATCCGTCAACATCAGCCAGTATCGATAAGTACCACAATAGGAAGAATATCCGAAGAGGGTGTCGATCGTAGATGCGGAAGGCCGTTTGAAATAGCTCATTCATGTGACCGGCAGATGTTTTTCGATCCTGAGTTCATGCTCTCACCACCGGGCGAGTGCGTCACCTCGCTCGAGGTCAATAAGCACTTCTTCACATCGTTTTTCAGCGACTGCGAAAGACCGGTAGAGGCTCAAACAAGCGATAAATCAAGGTACTCAGCGTCTGTGTATAGTCGGAGACCTTCAAACTCTCGGAGCATGGGTGTGCGATCTGGGTTTTCTGGAGAAACAGACTACCCGTCCAATTTTTTCGACAGCTACGCTGGGTCGAATGGACCTGATTGCAGGGGAGGTCAGGTGGAGGTGTATAAGTGGGATAAAGGCGCCGGTAAAATCGAGTTTCATGGTAGTGTGGGACGAGATGATCTCTGGGCGGTGATTCAGGACCTTGTGGGTGATAATAAAGACATGGTAGTCCTGGACGAAAAGTTACGGAGTCTCCAAACGACACCGGATCGTCAACCGCATTGGTGTCAGACTCACAACACACCCTCAAAAATATATATTGGCAAATCTTCCGAGATAAATGACATTCTACGTTTCGTTCGCCAAAGAAACCAACCCACCTAGGGGCTCACTGTTTAATCAGCACCCGCACGCGGCTTTCGAGGTCCTGGATTCTCTTCACCAGATCATTCGGATCAGGTTGCCCATCCTCGCTTCGTACTCTAAGGGTATCTTCACGGAGCTTCTCAGTATCCTTCTTGGCCATCTCCAGCTCTTCTCTTCTCCAAGCCTTTTGTTCTCTACGCTCACACTCTTGCATACGTCCGATTGTAAAACGTATTTTTCGGACACCTGTGTAGCATCCGTTTCCTCGGAGTAAAGGGAAGAGAAAGGAGAAGACCTTGTGATGTCCGAACTGAACATGGTTTGTAAAGATCATTTAGTACAAGATTCGATGGCAGCCTCCAGCTAACCGCAGCGGTTGCTTGCAAACGGCAGTGAGTTCGTGAACGATACGTACGCGCGGGTAACAGTACGCACACGACCGCGCACAAACAAAGTGCGAATGGCGTATACCCGTATACTCGTTGATTTTATGTTATAGTCTTGGAGGTTCTACGGTTTAGGACATCCCTACCTTATGACATTCGAAGCAAGGCACTACTTGCAGGTTCTCGTTTTAGTGACATATAACATTTTCGATCCCTTGTACTCGATGCTTGTTCATCCGGGTTCTATCAAAGTTTTTGATATGCTATCTCTTGTTCTCAACGTTCCTGGTCTCCCATTCATATTCTCACGACTCCGAGTATGTTTCTCCTGGAAGGACCAGGTATCTCTTTCAACCCCTGCCTTTCCTATAATTTTAGCATACAAGTGCCTATCGCATGCGCTAGCATCGCTGAGCTCTTTACTTGCCTTGTGCTGCTATCACAGGTCTCTATAATCAATAAAACAAACAAGCTTTTATTTTGAGATTTACTCTTATTTGCGGCCGCCAGCACAGGATTTTTGGTCTCGTCCGGCAAAAGTAGACATCTCATCAGTTACCCGCCCAAGTGCTGGATGCAGCTCTGTTTAATTCCAGAGGTCCTTCAGTGGGGGCAAAATCTGCTCATGCTTCTCATACATTTGTATGCGCCTCAGCCTTTTTCACCAAATGAAAATCGGCTTAGTATACGTTATGACGACCAGAGTGTGAAGAATATTCTATGACGTCACCACTCTATTAGATCAACGTTTGTTTGCCACATTTTCCTCCGAGTTTGCTCTAAATTGTTGTTTGCCGTATTATGGCGCGTTACACGCAAGAAGTCACATGACCCTACCGTCGACACGTCGGTAAGAACCTACTGCCGAAATAACCAGGGTGCTTCGCACCACGTACTCCTGACTGTCACGAGGATGAGGTTTTTTTTTGTGCTAAGTAGAAGAATAGAAAAGAAGTCTCGAAGTATAGCAGTATTGCGACGCATCATTATTACTAATGTGATAATGTGATAAAGATGTTGGTGTGAGGAGCCCATGGGGGTTTGGAAAAACCTCCAAACATAAAAGGGGGCCTTTTTACAAATGGGGAGGTATTTATACTTTTTTATTTGGAGGATTGGTCTTACAGTACCTTGTTACAGTTTGTACAGTGCTCAGTTTGTTCGGTGGTGTCAGGCAGGTGTGGAACCAGTAGTAAAGTTGGAACCAAACAACGCACTTGGCTTGCGGGTTTATTACTTGGCGTACCTTTAGGGTGTAACATAAATCATCGGGATGCGAGACACACCACGAAGCGAGACGCCGCACCAAAATTTATATGTACAAAAGTGACGACAATGATGATAAAAATGTAAATAGTATGCCAGTGTAATCCTGAGATCTCGCTCTATAACTTCCATATACAAATCTTTTATGTATCGATGGCAGTTATGACGTTATTCGCGGGTGAACTGGGTTAATTTTGGTCTGAAAATGGTATGTTGGAATATAAGTGTGTCTCGTGGGGCGAATTAGCAGCGGATTCGTCTAAAACTTGGATATGTGATAGTATTGCGTATAAAAGAGGCGATATGCGAGTTTGGGTAGATTTTGTTGGGTAGATTGTGGTGATATCGTCGTTGTCGCTGTTGTAGTCGTCAATAGGGAGGCAGGCAGTTAGTTCGGGCAGATTTGGCTGGCACCCAAACTAAATTTTGGGCAGGAGTTGGGCCAGGATTTGGTTACTATGCACAATTCGGCACCAATTTGGTTGCCACCCAATCACCAATTCGCTGTCTCGCTTTGTGGTGTGTCTCGCAGTCTCGCATCCCGATGATTTATGTTAGGATACATTTGATACTTCTACGAAGATCGCGTTCACGGGATGTTTGTCATATACCGTACGGACTGTTGAGTTATTTGGCACTATAAAGTTATTTGGTACCGTGAGTTATTTGGTAATTTTGCTCTGCTCGTGAGAACCCTGTCCCAAGAGATATTATATAATAATCACGGACCCTCGAAGGTCCGAGCGCACACCCCTGACTCACCGAAGTTATGATAAACTCGCAACAAAGTCAACACTGCTACCCTCTCCAGTGTCACGATACCTACCCTCGAAATGCAGTCGATGATAGCGTTCTCCTCTCTCAAGCGTCCCTATGCCAAGGGACCATACCTTAGGACAACCGATGCCCTACCTCGTACGCCTTCCAGGCTACAATTGCAACAGGAACGAGATCAAGATGAGCCAACCCCCGCGCAAGCGACGGCAAGCATACACCCGGGAGTACAAGCTCTCAGCCATCACGATGTACAAAAGGTATAAAAAAGAGGGATGGTCTGCTTATAAGATATCAGAGAAGCTTGGTCTCCCTGATGACGGGGTGACCATTAGTAATTGGGTAAAAAATGAACAGAAGATCCTCATGATGCGAACAGGGCAACGCTGCGACTCGAAGGGTCGTTCTGCCGTCATTCCAGACGTCGAAGATCGTCTTTCGAGAAATTCAGAGATATGCGCACCAGGAGACAGAAGGATTTTAATGACAACTTGTGTTGGGGAGGCATGGGTATACTCCCAAACGGCAGCCGCAGCCTGCAGAGGCTTAAAGCGAGGTGGAACCGAATCTGAAGAGTACATGTACATCCGCACCCATTTGACACAAATCCCTTGGCATTGCTGCGATGCTAGGCCGAGAAGCGCTTCAAACGTGTTGAGGCTGCCCATTTCAACCTTCACCGCTGGAGAGTTTGTGGAACGCTCCGGATGGTGAAGATAGAACCTATGCATCAATCCTGCAAAGGTGAGTCTTAGCGCTGCGAGAAGATGCATCCAGTCCGTCTCACCACCCAACTCCGGCATTCAATGAACTTTGTTTTTGAGCTATTCGCCAGCGATGCTGATACGAAGAGGCATCTAAAACCTGCATGCCTACGTGTCCAGATATTTAACTCCATGTGAGTTTTGCCTGTCGCATAAGCTCGTAGAAGATATAAAATGCTGGTGAATTCCCAGGCTTCCCACCAATACTCTCTCTATCAGCACCGCGCTGCAAGGACTTCATTCCTTCCTTTCTACTCTCTCTCAAAGACCTTCCCTCCTTTATAAGATTTTAAGTTTTTTTCCTTCCGATTTCCACTTTTTTAGATCTAGTCGCTCTTTGAAATCCCCACTCTTTCCGATTGAAACTCAGTTAGCAATACATACCTTCAAGATGCATCTGCAATTGTCCTCGTTGGCTGCGGCCAGTATCCTAGCATTTGTTCCTGCCGTCCACGGCTGGTGCAACATCCTCCAGGTCCAGGGTTTGAATGCTGGCAATCCAGTTGGGCCCGTCGGTATGGTTCTCGGACTTGGTCCCAGTACCCCTCGTACTGGTACTGCTTTTAAACCCAATATGCGCGATGTCACCGTCTTCAAGCAGCGATCGCCTTCGTTGTGGAGCGGTTGTGGTGGGACGGTCGAGTTTGGCGTTCTCAATCCCTCCGTTTTGATTCCGGAATTGGTAGCCAAGGGTCAAATCGCACAAGCTCTCGCTGGTGGTCAGCTCAGCATGGTACTTCACCAAATCGATGGTCAGGGTAATGGCCCATTCACCTGCTATATCGGCACCACCTGTAAAGCGTCAAAGGGTGGTTTCACCAAGCCAGTCACCGTTGCCAAACAAGTTCCTGGACAGAGCCATAAGACGGTGGTGAGATTATTGGTGGAGAAGGGTGCAAACTCGCAATAGCAATGATAGCGCGTTAGCTATGATTACAGTCGCTTTCTTACGGCGCGTCAGAGAAATCTAGCAACCTGACCGGTATTCCCCCTCGGAGGTTCTGATTGGTCAAAACCAGGCAAAGTTTAACAAGATTTTGCGTTACTAATGGCGATTGGCATGACCAGAATACTTCTTGCCGAACGATGAGGTGGGTATCAAACCCTCCATTTAGACATGTATGGTAGCCGTTCGATCCTCACTATCGCTAATCCCCTTTTGTCATGGTTCTGTTAACAGGCCGAAAACGACCGGCTCGACCTGAACCACCATGTGATGACCATCATGCAGAACGGACACTTGCACGCCGCGCCACTCAGTAACCCACAAAAAATTCTGGATATTGGAACTGGAACTGGTGAGTTTCTGTCTCTTGCTATGTACTACTTTCTTTCATGCAATTCGTGCTGTTGTTTCTGGTCTAACAATGGCTGGTATTAGGCGTCTGGGCTATCGAGATGGATTAGTTTTACCAGACAACCAAATTAAACAGCGTAAATTGTGAACGATAATTAATATTCTATTATATCATTAAAACAGTTGATAAGTATCATTCAGCGGTCGTAAGTTCAAGCACCTGCAAGCTTAATCAGGCCAATTATTGATGGTCGTGCCACCAAGTCACAGGTAACGACTTGAGCCTCATTCAACCTAAATGGTTCGTCATTTCCAATGAGCAGTGTCCTCAAAGAACAAATTAACACACAATCTTTCCTTTCATAGGGTTCCTCCAAAGTGGGTGAATTGGTCAAGAACAAGAACAATACAACGGAACTAACCGCCCCCCTGCTGCAGCATCAAATCCGAGGTTGACGATGCCGAAAGCGAATGGACGCATCCCCCAAATCAATTTGGCCTCGTGTATTGCCGCTACATGGTAGGCTCCATTGCCGCCTGGCCCAAGTTGATCGAGCAAGCTTTCAGGTAAATTCCGAGTCCTTTTCTCAAGTAGTCTGGAGAAGCTGCGCAGGTTGCGACGTTGCCCAAGCGGATTAAAACCTTCACCTCAAAGAATGTTGCCAACACCTGTTATCACTTCTTTCGTAGAGCAATCAAACCGGGCGGCTACATCGAAATCTTGGACCCTGACTGCCATATTCGTTGCGAAGATGGGACCCTCCCCGTGGATTCTGCTCTGCTCCAATGGGACGACCTTTTTATTACAGGGGCCGACAAGGGTGGCCGTTCTGTTGTCGAGGCACCGAAATACAAGGACTACATCATCAATGCAGGATTTGTCGACGTTCGTGAAGACATTTTCAAACTTCTAAACGCGCCATGGCCAAAAGATAAATTATTAAAGAAGGCTGGGGCTTATCAACTAGTCGCCTTTTTTGAAGGTTTGGAAGCACTGAGTTTAAGGCTCTTTACGCGTTTTCATGGGATGACCCCCGAGGTAGTTCAAGTATTGTTAGTAGATGTTAGGAAGGAGATGAAAAATTAGAAAATTCATACCTACTTCAATTTGCGAGTGTTCTCTCTAATATCCTACAAGTTACGAAGCGAGTATAAGGCTAAATGAGATCTGGCGAAACAGGCACAGGATCTACGCTCGCAAGCCGGAGTAAAATTCAGCTATCATGACTCCAAACCAAAAAATCATATCATTGTAGACAGTAGCTAGTTACTCCACATTGTTGGATTCATTGGAATACAGGGCAAATGTATGAGAGGATGGAGGCTCATTCCGGGTACCGTCCTATTTTGGTGTGTTAAGATCGTGTTGCTCTTGTGGTTTTTCTTCTACAGTTTGACGACAAAAGTTTACGTCGAACAAACAAACGCAACAAGACGACCAAAAAAAGTGAATAAATTGAATTATTAACCATACATTCATACATAAACTAAATTACATGGAAACAGCGCTATTTGCTAGTGCAGAAGCTGTAGTTTTTGAGAGTACACAACACTAGTACTTAGTGTACCAACCGTTAGCTGCAATCACAGCTTCGCAACGGTGTGACATCGACTGTACCAGCTGTTCAAAGTAGTTCGCAGGTATACTACGCCATACCTCTGCAATCACTGCCTTCAGCTGCCTGATAGCCTCAGATCTTGATTCGATATCTTTCAGCCGTGGGTACAGCTTGTGCAATTGGTCTTTGAGGCGGCGCCAGACATGTTCAATGGGGTTGAGGTCAGGACTGTATGGTGGCCACTCCATCACCACAAATTCACAATCCTGCAACCATTGGCGTGCCAATCGTGAGGTATGCACTGATGCATTATCATGCATGAATATAAATTCAGATTCAGGCGAAGTTTGGTGTAATTCTGCCCAGTACTCAGGGAGGTACTCAGCCAGCATGATCCTCTATTATATCTAATCCATGTTTCTGGAACTTCAGCTTCACAGCCATCTCGCTAGTATCGTGTATGTGAATAGGGGCGCGTAGAAGAGGCGAGCATCCCCGTTGCCTATCGGTTTGGACCGGAACTTTACAGTATCGGAGGAAAGCTGTGATAAGTATGGGATCGATTCCGATCGGTTCGGTTTTTAAACTCAATCTCTCCAAGATATTTTGTCTTCGGGGTGGAAGTTTCTTTAATTCTGGAGGTCTAATATCGCATGGAGGCCGAGACGGCGGTACTTTGTTATGGGCACGCAGAATTTGTTCGTTGATGTCCGCCGTTTCGATTGTTGCAAAAAAGTTTTGACGAGCATCACGCACTAGGTCTCTCCGTTTCTTGCCTCTTTGTGCGTTCCTTTCTCTTGCGAGTTGCCGGATATGCTTTCATAGTACCTCTCGAGAGATCACGTCCTCCTGAGGGATATCTGCGAGACGCTTGCGACTTCGCTCGAGCTTCTCGCATGTATCTTGATACGACGGATCACGTAGGAGGGCCTCGGTTAAAAGATCAGTTCTGACCGCCAAAGGAGCCCTGATATCTCGACTTCTAAGATGACCGGTGGTTTTTATTATCTCGTTTCTTATTTGCGGTGTACCTAGATAGATAGATTGAATATCGAGGAAAGTCGTATCACATCCGTAGTTCTCATCGAACGTGAGACCGTCTAGATGCGCCATGACTTGGCTTGGAGAAGAAAAATTAACTATATAATAATAGTTCGTAAACAATTGAACATTAAAAAATAGCCCCTACGGCGATACGGATAACCTGCGAAAAGCTCAGTGCGGAATCACTCTGATGCGCATTTCAAGTGACAGACATATCATGATATAAATCAATAGCTAGCTAGCAGAGGAAATAGGCCAGTATTGAATGCGGTTCGGATAGTTTCAACTTCTTATCACACATGGAGCACCATCGGAAGGTAGATGCTTGCCACCCTTGTCCCTCTTTCATCATTCTAAGATAAACAGACTTTCCTTCGCAGCCTTAGTAATGGATGTAAGGTCCTGGCATTAACTGCTTGCATCTTCGGAGTTGCTGTCCTTGGGCGAACGGCAATTGTTTTGAAAATTCGCTAAGAATTGGCCCGGGTTTTGCTTCGTTTAGGTAACGTGCTCGGTGTTGGTTGAAAATCCGCTCCTAACAACTACTTGAGCTTCTTATTGTTTTTTCTCCCTGGTGGGATGAGGCCAACGAATACACTCGCCATTTACTCTCCAACCTTTCTCTGATTCTATGGCTTTGGCAACTGAAACCTCTACCTTCACAATTGCAGGAGCCTCAATTTATACAATTTCCATGGAAGTGACCAAGGGCACAGCAAATTGATCCGGAAGCATCCACTAAAATAATCTGTTAGAGCTGCCAACCGGCATAAGCAAACTTGCAGCCCCGGCAGATCAACTTCCGAGATAGAAAGCAATTGCGGAAATTTCTGCGGGTCATCCAGCTTTCTGTCCCAAGCTTCCTTGGACGGGAGCTCGGACGAACTTCGAAATCTAGTTTATATTGATTGCACACCAATGCAGCCTCGAGATCTTTTGTCTTTAGTGAGTATCCATGGTTCATACGTCAAGAAACAAAAAGCTGTATCGTTCAACTGTCGAGACGCGACATCCATCGGTACACGTCATAGTTTTCTGTGTCAAGCTACGGAATCTGTGTATATCAGTGATTTGTCGGATTCCTTGAGTACGAATAGGCGATTCGTCTTACCTAACGACGCGGATCATCTCTCAAGAGTTTGATAGTTAAGGAAAAGCCGGATGAAGGTGAAAATCAGGAACACCGGCACGGGTTGGTATGTGGGATAGGGGTACCGGTACAGCTCAGCCGTATTCTACGTTGGGGTGTGTAAGTCTCTAGACGGCGATTCATGATATCGTGAGATACTACAGACTTTATCGTTCTCGATAATGAATTACAGAGTCTCCTAATTCCATTTAATAGGTCAAAACGATTGAGGCATGCCGTTCTACACCAAATTCTCGAGCTCTTCACGAAGCCTCTCATTCTCCCTATTAGCTGCTGCAAGCTCTTTGCCGAGTCTCATACTTTCTTCAATTACGTATTTGGACTGATGTACGAGAGCCAATCAAGTGACTGCTTTTATCTGCCCTTCGAGTTTCTTTTGCGTAACCTAGACCGCGATTTAGCTGTATTCCGACAGGATTTCACCATAGCGGATTATTTGGCGACCTGTACTTACGCAAACCACAGGCATTGCAGAGTGTTCTTGGACCGCCAGGGCCTCGCCGCCATTCAGGAGTCTGGGTACGATTGCAACTCTGGCACCGACCAAAAGATGTCACTTTCTAGGAACAAGGAAGCGTGTGTTAGGATGCATGGGTGACACGGAATGCGGGTTGAGGTGCAATCAAAACATACTCTTTTACGTTGAGTTTTGAGATCGGGAAACAAATGATCTTTCGAATAATCATCATAGATAGCTTCACCCTTGACATGGCCAATAGATTTTTTGGTAGTCGGTTTCAGAAAGATAATATGTTGTCTTAGCTTCCTGCGCCGGTTATCGACGACTCTTTTTCGCCAGAGTTCTAGGCCGTTGAGAACTCGATGCGTAATATTGATAGCATTATCTAACGCTTGGACTGAAGACTCAATCTGGCCAAAGTATTTGAAGGCCTGGAAATCTCCTGACCGCCCCTCCTGTAGCGTAAACTGCGTTGAAATGTGGTAAAGATGCGAAGCGTTATTCCGTACCTGAGAGATGGAAAGTCAGCGGAAAAGGTTTAGATAAACATTATCGAGCCGTACCACATCAAATTCACGTGCTTCTGATAAATAGAATCCCTGTTGAGTTGAGGAGCTCGCTTTGTCTGGAAACAACGGAGCTCCTCCACTACTGGGCGAATGAGCAGGCGGTACCGGTAAATGAGGCTGGGGTGGAAGCGGTGGGAACGGCCGCGCAAATGGTCTGGCAGGACTAGAAGAAATGCTCGGACTTGTGCTTTGGGGATGACAATGCGTTGTGCTTCCCATCCGACCGGCGCTCGAACAAGCAAGGTTCGCTGGCAAAGCATCAAACATTTGATTTAACGAAGGCAGGAGCATCAAAGTAGCAGGTCGCATTGCCCTAGCATTACCGAATGCGTTTTCCTTCTTACTCATGTTCCTTTACTTAGAATATTCGAGTTTCGAGAATGTTGAAAATAATGATAGGGGACAGAATACTTTACTGTCTGCTATGCCGGGGTAATTATAAGGAGTTTCCTTGAATCCAATGTTGGGGTCTGAAACGGAGGATCGTCCGTTGCGAGCTCAAGTGGCGAGGGTTAAAATATCACGAAATTCTAAACCAGCGGGTGCAAGCCAGGCTGCTGATGATCCTCCCACTTTTTGCGTTGCCTCTTGCTCGTTTATGTGGAGAGTACTCGTACCGAATCTTGCATCGCGCCTTTGAAAGTTGCATGGTTGTGTAGCCTCGATACGATCTCGATCGTGGTCAAAAATGGATATAAGCCCGGCTCAGACTGCCCCATCCTTAGCAGCTTTGGAGAGCTCCTCGTGCGAGGTATGCAAAGGGAAAAAAGCGATGAGACAGAGTCGAACCTAAACCAGGATTCTTGCTTCCCTTACTCCACCAAATTAATCCCCCCCAGCGTCCAAGCATTCAATATGTCAAAATTAGAATACTGGGATTTCGTTACGCACAGAGCCCGCAGAAGATCTGCTGGTTGTATCGGCAATACCTTCCTGAAGAAGCACGACTTTACAAAACAGGCTTTGACGATTCATCCCGATTTAAGACATGCCCCTCTGAAGCACGACAAGATAGTGTCCTCGGGGCGAATTTGTGAGGTAATAGCGGAGCCATCCCAACAGGGATGTGCTTTTGCACAATAAGTTTGGACAAGCTGATGGTCGACATGGAATTTATCCTTCTTCGTCACAGTAATGAGGAAGGACAGTATTGTTCAAGACGTTAGGGGTGGGTGAAGACATAACCGAATTCTTACCCGATTCCCAAAGCAAATGCTATCAGCTACCCCTATCTAGTGTTATCGTCCCAGCCTTGAAGCTCCCCCAAAGCAGCGGGGCCATTCTATGAATTCCACCGCTTCAAACAACACCAAAGTGTGATCACAAACGCGACGAGAAACACACTTGGAGCGATTTGAGGCTCATTAGATATATCTAACCAACTTAGATTGGTACCGCGCAGATATTAGGTATTTTACCTGCTACAGATACTTAGCCCACCTCTTCCTTGAAATTGCTATTTTACCAAATTGTACCAGGAGTACTGGTATTGTAAGTTACAACAACCGTATTGGTGAACCGTGAAAAACAGAAGAAATCCATTTCCACGCCAATAAAACATTATCAACGAAATGCACTTCAGATATCTCCTGACGCTTTTCTTTTTGCCAATCGGTTCCACGGCCGCTCAGACAGGTTCGGTAACCATAACTGATCTCGACTCCTATCAAACTGCTCGGGCCTGTCTTCAGGCTTACGTTTACACGAGCCCCTACATTTATGGCCTCGTTAACGGAATCGTTTGAAGCCCAGCAGTAACTATATTGAGCTTGTTGTATCTTGGATCCATAGCAAGGATAGTTGATGATCACGTGCAGATTTCACCAAAACAGCCGTCAAGGTGTGTTGCTCTGGCAGCCAAGCATTTCAAGTGTTTTGAATTGTTGACAAACAAGTGCATCTCGCGCACCTCGGTTTGGAGCCATGATAATCCGTAGACACGTCGGCCTCCCCAGAGGTTCACCAGTCAAACGAATACCCTTCAGCATTTATCCTTCTCTCTCGACGTCCTCGATTGCAGCGCTTTTAATGCATGATGGCGTCGCCACCAGAAAGAAACACGGAGGTTCCGCCAACAACAACAAGACTCCCTGAAACGATATCCAGTGATCCGGATATTACACCAAGGGCTATACGCAAGCAAACAAGTCATGATACTGAAGGAAAACACCAGTTTGTTTACTATGACTGGAATAAATAGAGAGGTGACACGAATGTCGATAATTCGCCAACTGAAGCCGTCCGAAAAAGGAAACATCATTTGGCGGCTACCGATCCACTCCCGACATTTGGAGGTTTACCTCGAAAATCATCCCCCAAAAAGCAAAAGCGCACCAAATACAAAAAGACCGAGGATATAACATCTTCGGAGACCAGCTCCAGTTCGTCGGCCAGCTCTGTATTTTCCCCTAGTGTTAAAAGGACCGCCAAACAAATTGCCGATGAGGAATGCTGGTTCTGCGGCTACGACTTCGGCATCGATGTGTGCCATGTTATTCCTCAGGCTGACATTGAGGTTAGTCACTCATCATATCGCTTGCTATGGCCGGCTGCATCGCATATTTATACGAGGGTAGCGTGTTATTATCGACGATTCAAACCCGAGCTAATCTTATTCGTGGTCGAATTCACAGTTTGAGGTTCTACGAGACAGACGCATCCTACCTCACAACTTTAATATTGACGGAATTGAAAATGCCATAGCCCTTTGCAAACGATGCCACCATGCTCCGGATACTCCTGTCCCGATGATTCTGCTAGTCCCCCTCAATTTGCAATTCTTCCTAACCTTTGAGAAGAAGGATTTCGAACAACGGCTACAGAAGCCCCGTCTTCGTGTTCCTGCAGAACTCGGACTCAGCCAACAAAGCTTTTACTCTGACCCTAGAATATCTGATAGCTTGAAGAAAGTCCTACAAGACGAGTCCCGGCGGCAACCAGGGCTATTGTATCAGGTGTACCAAAGAAAGGATGTTCTTGGAACAAGGTTTCAAAAGTATTCAATTGGAAAAATCGGGGAACCACGGTTTTGCCATGGCTGCCCGCAAGCAGCGATTCTACACGCTCTCAGGGCTATGAGCCATCCATCTCCCAGAAGTTGGCTCCCTGACGACATCCGCGCTATATATAGAGATCTGGCCGATGCATGGTCTCTTGAACCTCCGGATAAAGCGTTGGATGGTGCTACAACAGCCGCCGACTCGAACCCCGACAATGCGTCAGATGATAATCCCAAAATATATAATGGAAAACATGCATGTAATGCATGCTTGAGGAGGTCATAAGATTCTATAATGCTTTCCTCTATCCTTTCAAGCTTGTTGTATACCTGCCCTTTATTTTGTAATATCCCCTTGTTCTACAGCTATTCTTTTCCTCCCCGGGGTATCTCTACCTCTGGTAGTTTATCATTTTATAATTTGTATTCTACTAGCTTATCACGCAAAAATAAATATATTCCTTTGCGGAGATCCTTAGATGTGATATTATTATAATAAATAGGGAACCTTTGGCTTTCAAGTATCTCAACGCAAACTGCCCGGGTGGCCGTATGTGGCCGTATGTAAATATTGGTCCAAGTCCCATACCAATAAGATATTTTTGAGCAGCTTGTCTGCCAATTCTTTATTCATTTCGATCTTCCAGTTTATATTGCTTGATGGCCTTTTGAACAGAACTTGCGGCCTCCCAGCAACCAAGTAATCAAAACATTTCGGCTGGTAAGATATTAAAGTGCAATTATAAGTTTGGACAAATTCGGCGACCCGGGCTCTTATTATATCTATATATACGAAACGCATGGCTATAAGGTCGAACCTAGTACCAGCAAAGATACCCTCCATTTAATAGCTATGAAAGAGATCCCAGAAATCATGGGTTATAGACATCCTTAGCCGGCCTCAATAAAACTCTATTCTGATATTACAGGTACTAGGTTGGAAATAATAATACTACTTTATTGGAATGTCCTGCCCTGTAGTAGCTCTTCGAAGTTTTACATGCTCTTCTACCATCATCAAAATCTCAGTCTTTTTATTCGTGCATAAGAGTACCGGAATGAAGCCCAACTCACTAACAACCATCAAATAATAAATTAAGACAGCTACCATTATACAATTAATAATACCAACGAAGACATGGATAATGCGACATGAGTATATATCAATAATTCCGTAGATCTGGAAGCTAAAAAGAGCAAGCTTATCATAACCATCTACTAACCAAACCGCATTAGGCCCTAGCGTTCGAAATTAGCCTTGGAGACAATATTTTGCAAGTTTCCTTCGCTTATGACTGATAAGATTTTTTCCCCGCAAAGGCTACGGCGGTACCGTTTTAATCAAACAGGATCGAAAGCCACGAGCGAAAGGTTATCGGCCAGTCCAATTGCCCGCCGGCTTTACAACCATCCATTCCTTCGCCTTCTCTAAGGCCTCCAGCTTTACTTCCTGTTTTGAAGCGCCATTTCCATGGACCCGCCAGTAGTGATCAACAAAATTGTCGTGACGTGGGAACCGTCTCCCTCTGCCAGAGCATTGAGGATGTCGGCATTCAATATACTGACCATTGTCACCGTGCTTAGACCGACCATGCCGTTCAAGGTCACTAACCGTTACGAAGCCGTTCCCTACCATTATACAACCAGTGATCAACCCCAACCGCCTCAAGGAATCCGATCTGTGAGGCAATCTCACCTGGCTTACCCTTGTTGCAGCCTTCGATGCCACAAAGGTATTTTTTCTCTGGACGTGGGCGTTCACGGCTAAGCCTCGTCAGCAATATGCAATGTAGGACTTGGGATCGCGAAGTCAGCTGTATTTACTCCAGGCTTTGCGCTTCATCATCAGCATCACTATAGCCGTGGTGATATGAGATAGCAGCGCCCTGCCCGGTGCCATGCTTGCAGACACTATTATCGTACGCCTCTCCGCTACTCGATGGCTGGTCATAGTAAAGTTGCTGGGAGGAACCCCAATGTGAATATCCTTTTGGCCTACAGACGTCATAACCGGAGACTAATGTGCCTGGTGGGAGAATGGTAGGTCTGGTTCCAGACTGGTACTCTAGTTCAGGATCAATTGCAGAGCCTAGAGCCGATGCTAGTCAACATGGCAGCCGCCCTGAATCGGATACAAAGCGGCTTACTCGAGTACTGAGGATCGCCATACAGGCGGCCGTGCTCCTGTGGTGGATATCTGGGGTTCATTGCTCTTTGGCTTGAAGGGAGTTATGATGCTCGAGAGGATATAAATGGGGTACCGACCTTCTCTTTTCGTGGATTCTGAGCTGGATTTATAGTGTAGTGGGGGCCGAGGGTTTTGGACTCGCCCTTTGCTCTTGCTGGTGACAGTCGGATCTTGAGGCTAAAGCAGTTTAGATCACACGCCCATGTTACTCTAATTGCCCTGCCCTCGCTTTGCAGGCCACAGAAAACCAAGCTAGCTATTCATCAAGGCTCCGCTCGAAAAGCCTACCCACACCGTCGTCAATTATGGGTGAACCTAGTGTGGTTAGTCATGGCGGTCATGGTACTCTTCAATATCGGAGTGTAATGGTCAGTCACGACGCTAACCAGCCGCTACATGAATTTTAACGAGACGGGTAGAAAGGCCCGGTCCACACCCTGATCCTAGCGCCCGAGCTTATACCCCCGCATTTGACCCGATTTCTGTTAGAGACAAAACATGTTTGTTGAAAAATGAAAGTCGCCTTCACTAATGGGCCGTGTTTTGAGAGTTCTTAGCGATCACTCTTCATCCCCCTGTCCCTGTTTGTTTTCGCTATGCACGCACTCGTAAATTTAACGGCCCGGCTCGACTTTCCAACAGACAGCCTGATCGGTCTCAAATCAGCAGGCAAAAGCGGTGAGATGCACGAACAAGCCGGACATCCGTTGTGATGCTTGCGTATGCCATTCTGGAGCTGAGGATCAATTTGGGGCTAGGATGGAACCCATCGGAAGGATCAACGGGATGAATTCACATAAAAGCATTTCTAAAGACCTGATCTTTCCCATAGATATCAGTCTGCTATGCACAGCCTTTAGTACTGAAGACTTAACCAATGTCCAGCGGCTTTTCTAGTGGCCTTGTGATGCCTTCGCTTAAATTTTAAAAAAAAATTTGAGGGCCTTTACAAAGAACGAACATTTTGATATCTGAATATATTTAACTTGGCGTTGGGGTGATGTAAGAATATATCGTTGAAATTCATGGGGATGAAAGCCACAGGTTATGAAAGAAACAATGATATACTGAGATTTCGAGACAGGAGCGCGAGAAGCGGCTGCCAAAAAGTCCGAGCAAACGGTGAAAGTACCCGAAAGTTGTAAAATGGTATCCGAACATAGGCAAGACAATTCATCCCCGAGTAAGCGATTTCCGAAGATTTCAGGCCCTACGGCTTTCTTGACCAGGCTCGGGAACGTCATTCGCTAGGTCCGCTTCATACCAATCGTCGGTGGTTCCTTCGTTCGTGCACAAAGATAGATTTGCCGACCCACTATTTAAGGGAATTGATCGAAGGCCCCAAAATCTTACGGGTCCCCCCAACGCACAAAAACCTGCTGTGAACCACAACACAATACAATAAATTAACTGATTGTTTGCTTCACTCATTCGATGCGGATGTAACTAATACACCTCGTGGGGCAGCTGAGTGAGAGCGTCAGAGAATCTCAAGTCTTCTCACAATTGAATGACAAATATATTCAGATTCGCAAAGGGAGAGTGGCGTTCGACCAGATCAAGGATTATAAATATCGTGGTCCCGCCTTTGAAAGCTTATGTCTCTACGATTATAAGAGTCCCGTCGTTCGTACCTCTCTCGGAAAGCAGTTTTTGCGGTGCGGCATTGTCCCGTTCGAGGCCGACCACGCCGGGCATCGGGCGTACAGGCAAAAAATTTTGAGAGAAGAAGAACGTAGAACGCCATGTTTTTACGGGCAGCATCCAGTATTCAATACCGAAGATCAGACCAAAAAGGAAAGGTGAGCAGCTCATCGACTCACAGGCGATATCCAAATCACGGAACGGGAGGTGTTTGTGCCAACGTCCTTTTGTAGGTATTCTGCCATCCTCCTCAGCTTGTTCGCCCCTAAGCGCTACTGTCGATGGAGAGCAGATGCGTTAACTCCGCGGAAGACCTCGAGTACGGGCATTCGGGAGGCCCGTTCAGCAGATTCGACCGCGAACCGGAGCACATGGGTAACGGCAGCTACTTCGGGCGGCAAGCGCCGTCAGACATAAACGGGATTGTCGACCCGTCACGACAAGCAGAAATATGGACGGCACACATAGATATCAAATGGAATGGAAAAGCACGTGTGCATAGATATTTAGGAGACGATTGTTGTAAATCGTATGAACGTCTTTCTTTTTGTTGGTGAAGGCCTGCTGGTGGATGAGTCATGATGTCATCAGGGTTCAAAAAAACTGGCAATCTTTTCGGGAACAAACATGCGATGCCTATGGTCAATGTTCTGTCAAGGGTCGCAAAACACAGAAAAAGACGACTATGATTGGAGGACGAAGCACACGAGCACGTGATGTGGCAAGTCACGGGAAAACAACACAAAAAGGTGGCAAGAAAAACGGGCGGCTGTGGATTCGGTCAGAATTTGCGTTGTGCGGTGGCACGTTCAATACCCTACTGTAAACAGTCGGGCATACACAATCGCGCCCAAAAAACTTCAACACTTTGAATTAAATTAAGAATATACTGAATGTTACTCTGAATAATTTTCAGCATAACAGCAGCATTCGTACTAGCGCCTTCGCGCCGATTCTAGATCATGTTTCCCTATTAATCTCAGCCGCACGGGTTTTGATTTTCCTGTTCTATTGGAGCTGCTTGATTCGGCAGCTGTACAACAACAGTCGCCGGGCTTAACCGCAACATCTAGCTTAATAAAATCCAACCTGCCGTTCCTATTGTTAGGGTTCAACATTGAGCAATAACAGCGGGGGGTGCTGATGATCACAAGCTCAAACCCTTGATCAGCTGAAAGCCCAGCCGCCATTATTCAAAGTTATTGGCCTCCAAACAATAGCTGTTAGCTAGGACATTGAATTTAACTCAGGTTACACTAGGGTAGAAGGCGCAGACGGTAAGATCCTGGAATCACTTACATTGAAGCGATTCGGGAAGAGTACGACCTGCCTTGAATTCCAGCAACCCGTTTTGGACTCTTGTTGCCACTCGGTACGCCGACAAGGTTGCTCCGGCGCTAAATACGAATATCGAAGGCCGTCAGCGAAGCATCAAAGATGCAATCGATAGATCCCCCGGTTCTCAACAAAATCCCATCCCGCTCCCTGGAAACGGTAGTAGTTTGGGTAACTCCTATCGTGATGAGAAGGTCGCAAGTTGCTCTTGATAGATTGCCACCCGGATATATCACTCACAACTTCTAAATCCGGTGCGGCAACCGGTCCACCGATATCAGCTTCTCGTCTGGTGCCCTCCCTCTTTCTGCAGGTGTATCAACCTCTCTACGTATATAAATGGCTGTGTAACCCTACGAATATCGATACTTAATTACTACAACAGCACGCTGATCGATTCCCATCACAGCATCCAAGGAGCAAATTCATACAGCACGATGAAGTTCTTTACCGGTCTTTTCTCTACCATTTTTGCGGCGCTCTGCGTTCTGCTTACTGTCACCAATGCTCTCCCCGTAGTAGACAATAAGGAAGTCCAAAAGGGCCCAGGCGATGGTGGCCACGATGGCCCAGGAGGTCCTGGTGGTCCGTGGGGCCCAGGTGACGGTGGCCACGGCGGTCCAGGAGGCCCAGGCGGTCCAGGCGGTCCAGGCGGTCCAGGCGGTCCAGGTGGTCCAGGAGACGGTGGCCACGGTGGTGGTGGTGGTGGTGGTGGTGGCTGGGGCCCAGGTCCTGCCCAGGTCCAGGTCTCCCAATGGAGGTACTGGAATGGCCAATTGAGCGGAACTGTCAGCGTAAGCAGATTTACCTACCTATGGTAAAATATAACGACGGAAGCAAAACACTAACATCCAAACCTGCCTCTATAGATCAAGTCCTTCGGTCGTCGTAACAATGGATGGGTCCAGGTCTGGTACGGAAACAACCGCAACTCGCAGAACCCCCCAATCAATGCTCAATACTACTCTGGTCCTGACAACTGGGGCAACGAATATTGGACTTTCAATGGTAAGTTTGGACAATGATACGTCAATAATAACGCCAGAGCTAGAAAACCACTAACATAACTTGCGTGATAATAGGCTGGGCTCAATGGGCAGATTGGTTCTACGTTACCTACTCCGATCGCGGCCGCACCTACTCTAGCCAATACTTCTACACCCGCCAACAGGGCGGTGGCCGTCCACCACATGGTCCCAACAGTGACAAGGCAAAGGTTAGCGCTTAAGCTAGTCAACTTCTCGTCACTAAGTAGCTAGGATGTCGGCTCTGGCTCGAAAACCCAATCCGCTTGTTTAGTATGGAAGGAGAGAGGTCAAGAAGAATGTTGTATATATGAAGTAGGGAGAGTGTATATAAAAAGCTTTAGTTCTACCCGTATTCGGCCCCAGACTTACTGTATCTAAATCCTAAGGTGAATTCCTTCAACTCGATACTAAGTTTGACCTTACTATGGGCCTAATAAACGAAATTTTCTGAATCAAGTTGGTTCATTATAAAACGATAATATTTACAATATTATTACAACTGATCCTAAACCTTAAATCATAGAAATTGGGCCATATAATTATGTAACTCGAAGATCAATCATCCCGCACAGTTTCCGCCCGAACAGCGGGATAATGATTGGCTTTTTAGTCGGTTCGGATTGAGCGGTGATCCACCTCCGAAAAGTTCCGGGAGCTCACAATTTTGCTGTACAGACTCTGTGTTGAAAGGCAAAGATGGTGAAGTTGGCGTATCATCCCGACGGACAAGGGGCATAGTTAATTGAGATCAGTTGGTACCTGCAATTTGACCGAAACATTGTTATACCCTCCCGCACTAAGTTTCAAAGCAACAATTGCGATGAGAGGGTCATCTGTGAAAAGAGCAAATGCAGGATCATGTATCGTGTTTGCCGCGTTGTTGTCTCTGGCGGAATAGCAACCTGTGTTTTGTGCTAGTTAGATCATACTGTGACACCCACGGTATATTGGAAGATGCTGGCCGGTAGCATCCCAAGGCCAAAAAAGTTAGAACATTTCTGTCAAACGTGAAGTCTGGGACGCAGTCGGTAAAATTCCCTAATGCTTAATGTTACAACTTACGCAACTCTATTTGCCATCAAAAAGCCCTCCCAATCTCGCCCTTGTCAATTATTTTGCTCTTCAAGGACTAAACGAGCGATCGCATCCTGGCCGAGTGCGACGTTCTCGGAGGTGGAATGGAAGGGACATTCGTCACTATTAGGGTTTGTCAGTAAGATATGCGTGTGCGGGGCAGACCATCATAGTCTACAATTCCCAATTCTGGAAGCACTGGGGCCCAAATACTTACACCTGACAAACCGGGTATCTAACAGGATAGGTGGTAACAGGTTGCCCGTTGCTCATGCTCGCGCTTCCATCTCGCCGGAATAAGGTTTCAACGAGGGAGTTAATAAAATAATAACGATAACTATTTACGGTCACTTTACTTGGTGGGAGAATAAAAACTGGCAGGAACCAAAGTGGAAATCTTTATTAACGCGCATACCGCGCGGCAAGACCGAAGGATATATTCGTACCAACATTAAAGAATAGGCTCGAATTTCGTCCCATGCAGTATTTTTTAACACCGTAAGACTCGGTTCGATACATAGAAAAAGACACACGAACCCATTCAAAGATCGATCGACCGATCCGCGATCAGATCCAGGCTGAGAATACATGGAATTTGAATGAGGTTCTTCCTCTGGCTAATCACGCGGTGACAATGGCTCTTTTCAAGAGGAGCGCTATTCCTAATCATCACGAGCAAGTTTTCTTTAACAAGCGTTAATATAGGGTCTTAGTGCTAGAGATATAGCCGTAACATATTATTCCAAGGGTAGCAGCCCAGAATTCGCTATTATGCATAAGTTTTATTTTCTGAGAGCTGCCGTCTCTTAATCAAGACTAGCTAAGAAACATCGCCATGCAATACTAGTCAAGTCGAGCTATAGTAATAAGGACATGTTATTCATATGTGGGTTATATGATGGCAAATGCCGCAAGTTGACAGACGGATTCTGTGGACTTATGGACGAGGAGGTATGACCGCAGCGATGATTACAAGTGCGGCGGTGGCGTGTGTGCTTGGCCAGAACAAAGAGTGAAATGGCGTTGCTGCTCGACTGTGAATACGGTATTTGCAGCGAGGGCTATGACTGTGGTATTTGGTACAGATATGATGTGAACGCTGAGAGAGAGTTACAATATATCTGGAAAGTCTTTGTCTGATGAGCTCGCTGTCAAAATATAGTAGAGACGAAAGCCACCTTAGATGTATTTCCTAGCTACCTAACTCTCTTACGCCTTGGCAGTTAACTTTCGCAGAAGAAGCCTCAGAGTCCAGTTCTTTGTACCCGTCGTCTCTTCGAATCTGTTAACGTCATTTTCAATATCTTGTTGAAGTAAACCCAATCTATCCTCCGTGTATTCAAAACTTCCTGATTTTTCCAAAATACCCAAGACTTCGTCCTTATCTTCTCGGATCATGCTGTTGGTTTTGCTTCTTTTCTCGAATAATTCTTGTAAACGTTTACCATCTGGCGACTGGGCATTCCATGCGTGTACAATCAGATATGAAAATTTTCCTTCATCAAGATCTTCGCAGTGTCCCTTCTGATCGGTGTACTGGAAATGATGATCGTTAGATAATCGGATGAAGCCGCAGCTCTCAAATGCACTCACCGAAGAATCTGTGAGGTTCATCAAGTCGTCACGAATCTGGTAATACTGTCCGAAGCTGGACGCAAAGCGGTCGAGTACTAGGTGCCTGATTGGGCTCGAATACTCGGAAGATAGTCAACTTTGTCAGTGATATCTAATCGCCCAATGCACCTTTGGTGGAGTAGCTGAATTGCAACATTCCGAATGGGATACAGCATGTATGTGGGTAAATCACAACCAGAGTCTCCATTGCAGACTTCACACACCCTCAAAGCTTAAAGGTCTTGGCCCAAGCCAAACATGGATCATGCAAGCGAGAGAGCCTGGCTTGTGATGGGGTATCTTTAGGCAGACCATATGAGGCTCAACGGTTTTCATTCGAACGAACACACAAGATAGAGCCCTTTTTGTATAAGGATGCGAAGGCTGTCGCTGCATGTGTGCATGTACATATGTGCCCCCATTTCGACGCTCCGTTGAAATACGCCAATACAAGCCGGCATTCCATAGCAATTTTACATATTTCGTAGTAAATTAGCAGATTTAAGTAACACCCGCGGCTGAACTGCTGGGGGAGCCGCACTCCTATGCTTTGACTTTATCATTTAGATCCAACCGAAACCGAGGGTAAGGCTTTTGATATAAAGCCTGACTGTTCCCTGAGTTTGGATATCTATAGAGCTGAGCTCAGTTCAGACCTCTAGATACTCTTTATATTAACAAGCTCTGATCTTTTTATATTGGCAGTTTTATATTTGCAGCGTTCCTGCATCCTGACATAAGTTAGGCCAAAATTACTCCCATCGAATAAAGGAAGCGCTGGATCCACCATGTCACAAAATAAAGTTCTGGCTATCCTCGTCCTCCCTGCACTCCGCGGCCGGGCTCTCACCGACCCAGAGGATGATGAAAAATGCGGTCAGTTTGGGGGCGAGGACAAATATTGCATCCAAACTTCTGCTCGCGTGCCACGCTAGTAGCAATTTAGCAATTGAGAGTCTCATTTATTCTTAGCCCGAGACTAATATTCTGTATATTCCGTAACTACTCTTCTGTTTTCCTCCTTCATTTCTGTATATTAAGCGCGGGGTCAGAGTAATTAGTCGGGGACGTTGACCAGGATCATGGTCAGAGTTTCGCGCATTGTGACCAATCAAGTTAGTCGCATCTCTCGTCGACGATACCTGTGCAGGCACAATCGTGAAAATTTCCCATTCTATTAAAAGTTTGTTTGATATTCGATACCCGTCGCAAGCTATGAAGCACCAATAGACACTTACCAAGTCCGCTCGCCATATACCCCTCATTCAATTAGCACATTACTGTTGAAAATAAGCGAGCGCCAGAGATTAATTCTAAAAAAAAAAATCTACTTCATTAACCAATAACATATCACCATCCATCAAGTCTGAAAGTTATGATCAATGAATGTTAGCTGCCGTAAATACCCAGTTTGTTACGAGACAGCTTCTCCGAGCTTCGATCCCCTCTTACCATCTTCAATACCCCTAGAGCAGACAGCTTAGCTACGATTAACACTCTAAACGAAATCCCCTCCGGACACATGGAAGCAATCAAACCACCAACTGCTAAAGAGGCACCAATGCTAATTAGCGGGCCGCCCCGATTGATGAAGTCTTCATATACTGATTTGACTTCCTTCGCTTCCTCTTCGCATTTAATATGCAACCGGGGCTCCAAACAGGAGAAATATCCGCCCATAAGATCCCCAGGAACTGGAAGAGAGTTCTTATAGGGAATTAGAGGCTCCACGAATGTCCGTTTTTGGGCAGTGTTGGGTTCTGCTGACTGAGTTGACCATCTTGGCAAAGAAAAAAAATTTAAGCTAGCTACGGGGAAATGCGCAAAAAAAGGGGAAAGAGCTGTAGTGGAGGTTTGGAAGCTATGAATATTGCCTTTGGTTCGAAAAGATCGAGTGATGTGACCATCAACTCAATTCTTAGATATCAAGCAACCGGGGGTACAAAGCTCATAGTTATATTCTGGAGGAGACATCTACCAAAGCGCTAGAGTACGGAGAAATTGCTTGTCTTAAAACCGACAAGACTTGCTTTATAATTATTGTCCTTAAAGTTCGAATCCTGACAAGGATCCCAAGTTAGTTTAAAAAGCGGAAGTATCAAAGCAGAGGCTAAGAGGAGCTAAGAGCCGGGGTTGACCTTAGATTGATTGGCTAAAGATCGCGAGGGACTGCCCAAACAAGAATGCACGTTGCAGTCATCCCCTGCCGACAGCTTGTGCACGTCCAGTATAGGTGAGCTAATAATATATTTTGGCTGGTGTTTAACGTATAATACCGTAGAGACTCATATGGTATTGGTCCCCTAGAGTTATTGGACACTATGAGTTATTGTATAATTTTGCTCTGCTGGTAAGACCACGGCTCCAAAAGATATTGTACAATTACCCACATATAATATTATAAATTCGCAACAAAGTCAACACATTGCTGCTTTCTTCTCCATTAACATTACAATACCTTCGAAAATGCAAGCTATAGTGGCTTCTTCCTCTCAGAAACACCCATCGTGCACAAAAAACAGAGGTAATTTGCAATTTATTACATGACTTGCGAACCACAGCGGTAATTATCCCGCCTGGCTGTACATCACTTGTACAACCACTGGATGTTTCTATCAATAAGCCATTCAAAGATAATATTACAAAAGCCTCCCTCCAACATTTCGAACAAAATATTAAGCAATAGAAGGCAGAGAAGTTTACAGCAAAGCAAAGAAGAATTTTGATAACAACTTAGGTAAAAGAGGCATAGGAGCGTATATATAAATCAACTGATACCATTAAAAGATCGTTCCAAAAGTATGGGATTACGGTTGCTATTGATGGCAGCGAGGACGATCAAATCAATATTAATGGATCGGAGGGCTACAAAGTGCCACATACATACACCACGACTATTGCCATGGGAGATGGAAAACAGGAAGCCGAATTTACCACTTCTTTTATGTCTTCATTCGATAAATATCGCGATAACCGTCATTTCAACAGGCTTTGGGATAGTGATGATGGCAGTGATGATAAGCTTGATAATTTACAAAAAGATCGAGACTGATGATGATGAAGAAAAATATATCTTAGCCGCAGAAACGCAGGATTCGGGCATCATGATGGAGAGCCAGCTGCAGAACACGCTGAATATTTAATTTATTGCGAAAATATTAGTTTTATTCTTTATATTATATATATATATATTGTGTTGATGTGTTGTATTATTATATATAACGTAGAACATAGGCCAGCGAGCCTCCCAAGCCAGCGAGCCTCCATATTTTCAACGAAAACACCACCAAAAAGTATCGAAATGGCCAAAAAAAGGGCGATATGAATAAACGGACTGTTATATAATTGAATATAAATAAAAATTGAAAACTTATGTATAAAAGCAATAAGAAAACTACAAAAAAGCAGTTGTTTTGATGCAACAACACAGAGGTTTTGCTCGATTAAGCGAGGCCAGGAGCTTCCTCCCTCGATACCCCTCTGTTCATTACATCTACCTCACCAGCTTGCATTTATCATATCTAGAGACGAAAACCAAAGAAGATATCTGCTTTTTTCTATATTTTCATTATATTTTATAATAAGCATGCCGAAGATCGATATGGAAAAGAACAAAAGGATGGAGGATGCCTTCGTGGCATACAAAACAGGGCGGGCACCCTCGCTCAATGCGGCAGCTGCTTCTCATAACATACCAGCTTCGAGCTTGAAGCACTGGGTTGCCGGCCGGCCGGTGGCAGTCATCAGTGTTCAAAACAAATTAAAGAATTCACTTCTTGATTCTGTTCAGGAGGAAGCAATAAGTAAATAGATTCAAGAGCTATGGGCCCAGAACTTCCCTGCCCGCTATGATCTTATTCGCTCTATGGCGGGGATTCTGGGAGGCTGACAACCTAGGAAAAACTGGGTAACGAATTACCTTAATCACCACCCCGAATTAACGAGAGTTCGATCACAGTTATTAGAGGATAAGAGAGGGAAGAGCATCAAGGTTACAACAATCATAGAGTGGTTCACCCTCTACAATCAGATTGTGAAAAAGCACAAAATCCTACCCAAAAACATCTGGAATATGGACGAGAAAGGCTTTATGATTGGGTATGGTAAAACGGCCCATATTATCATCCCCACCAAAGCAAAATACTAGCGCTTCTGCTTCCATGATGCTAATTGACAATCGGTCACCCTGGTCAAAGCGATATTAGCTACTGGTGAATTCTGCCCCCTGCTTATAATATTCCCCGGCAAAGTTCATATGCTTGGTACTCACCAGGACCATATACTACGGGATGGCTGGCAATAGGGTTTGAGTAAAAAAGGTTATACAACTAACAAACTAGTATTAGATTAGTTGAAAGCTTGTTTCAAGCCGATAACTGCGCAAATCACCGGGCTATCCTCCAAACAATCAACCAGACTTCTTATACTCGATGGACATGGCAGCCATATCACGCCTGCCTTTATTAACTTCTACAAAGACTACAAAATCTTTTTACTCTGCCTACCTCCTCATACTACCCATTTACTCCAGCCCCTCAATGTTAGTTTTTTTAGTCATTATTCAAGGGTTTATAACAATGGTATCAACAAGTTTTGTCGCCTTGGGGGTACTGGGATATCGAAATATAACTTTACCAGGCTTATATCTGCAGCTCGCGACAAAGTTTTCAACGAAAAGATTTTTAAGGGTGGGTGAAAAGGAGCTGGGTTGCTGCCATTCAATCCTCTCACAATTTTAAAAAAGATACCGACATTTCAAAAAGCGGACCACATTGATTTACTTGAAGGGATAATATCAGAAGCATAACTAATACTACTAGTAAGCATTAATATTGTTTAAACACCAGCTTGCCCAGCCGCCCTCAAAGTCTTCATTAATGAGGTGTGTAATAAAGTTTGTGATAAACTTATCTCGCCGCTTTAATAAAAACGCGATAAAATAATTAAGATAGTTGAAATATTTTACCATAAACAAGCTATTTTACAGGCTACAAATAATAAGCTTAGAATCGCTATTAGACTTAAACAAAATGTATAACCGGGCGGGTAAACTTAATTATCGAAAGCGAGAATATTAACAAACGTTAAAATTGCAGCACTAGTGGTTACCGCCAAAGAAAGAGTGACGCAGCAAGTTACGCGTGCTGCTACTGCTGCTGCCACCACCACTGCAACCGCCGCTGCAACCGCCGCTGCAACCTCTGCTACAACCTCTGCTGCCACCGCTGCTGCCACCGCTGCTGCAACCTCTGCTGCAACCTCTGCCGTAACCTCTGCTGCTACCGCTGCTGTAATCTCTGCCACCACCTCTGCTACCACCTCTGCTGCCACTGGTATTGCCCCCCAGGCTTTTGTAAATCACCCTGTGCTTATCAATGTTGCTGCCCAGATTGCTCCAGCTGCTGATACCGCATCAATTATTATTACTGTCCGAGCCGGAAGAATGCGTTGTGCACTCAAAAAATGATGTTTTTACTGGTTTTTCGACCAGTTTCCATGTAATTCTTTATATATCCTTTATATTATTATATATATATTATTTATATTATTCAATTCAATGAAATTATGAATTTTTTTTGCCATTTTGATACTTGGTGGTGTTTTCGTTGAAAATATGGAGGCTCGCTGGCTTGGGAGGCTCGCTGGCCTATGTTCTACGTTAATTTGAAACTGAGGACGAGAGGGCTCCGTGAGATATTGGACATCGTGAGTTATCGGTTCCGTGAGTTATTGGTATACAAAGTTTTTGGTGCCATCCTGGCGTGTTTCGTGAGTTATTGTACAAAACTGTATGAGTTGACGTCCCACCCGTCAAACCCGCTGCGAGTGCCAGCGCAACCGAGACAGGTGACACGTCTAACTGCAATAGAGGTTGCTGTGCTGAAAAATTTTCGCGAATGCACCTTTGCGCATTTGCCAGGCCACCCACATATGATAAAAAACTGAAATTATTATGCAAAGATATGAGGCAGACAACAATCACTCGCTTCCCAAGCAACCGCAGCGGTTGCCAGCCGGAGGCTGCCCATCGAATCTTGTACACACCACGTTCAGTTCGGCCATAATAAGACCTTCTCCTTTCCCTTCCTTTACTCCGAGGAAACAGATTCTATACAGGTGTCTGAACAATATGTTCTACAATCGGACGTATGTAAGAGTTTAAGCGCAGAGAACCAAAGGCTAGAGAAGAGCTGGAGATGGCCAAGAAGGATATTGAGAAGCTCCGTGAAGATAACTTGAGAGTGCGAAGCGAGGATGGGCAACCTGATCCGAACGATCTGGTGAAGAGGACCTCGAAAGCCGCGTGCGGGTGCTGAGTAACAGTGAGTCTCTAGGTGGCGAACGAAACGTGGAATGTCATTTATCTCAGAAGATTTGCCAATATATATTTTTGAGGGTGTGTTGTGACCCTGACACCAAATACGGTTGACGATTCGGTGTGATTTGGAGACTCCGTAACTTTTCGTCCAGGATTACCATGTCTTTGTTATCGCCCACAAGGTCCTGGATCGCCGCCCAGAGATCATCTCGTCCCACACTACCGTAAAACTCGATTTTACCGGCGCCGAGCTCATCTTTGTCGTAGGATTTCGAAACGTCGTTCTGCAAGATTTGGATGACGCGAGGACATGACTTTTGCTTATTACGAAAGTTGATGATGAAGTTGGATAACTCTGAGTCTTCCGAGTCTTCGACAATGCGGTCATCGCCCGCGGGATTGGCGTCGAGGAAGGCGAGGAAAGGGTCGCTGTCTTCCATGTCTTGGTATTAGATGATTGAAATGACGCAGCATGATATAATGCAGTCAAAATTGTCTTTATCGTCGATCTATTGACTGTTCCTAAATTAAGCTTTGTAGTTAACCTTACCTTTTAATTATTAAGTTTGTTGTATATTAGACCTTTACTAGGCGTGATATTGTGTCGCATCGGTGGCATTTTGGTGTCTTGACCCGGCCCGAGTTCGCATCTGCTTATACTAGTATTTAAATTAGAAATCTTAGTTGAATGCATTGCTTGAGCACTTCTAATATTAATATTACATGAATATCTTAATTATATTTATGAGAGCGAGAAAAGCGACCGCTGTAGAGTCCTTTGGCGCTTGTAAACAATCGATCATATGCGTAGCTATATAGAATCCTAGTAGAGAAAAACGGCTTTCTGAATGCCATTATTACGAAGTGACTTGGGGAAGGGATACTCTAGGACATATTTTCTAGTAAATATAAGAGAATATATTGTAGTGAATGTTACAAAGGGCGTTAAGAATGGTGTATATAGAAAATAATATATCCGAATTTCAAACGATACCGTCTTGATTTCGGTCCATCCGACTGCAAGCGTGAATAACGTAACAATCATATTAATAATATGAAGATTTGATATACATTTGTTTTGCTCATCTTCGAATGAATATATTCTGAAATCCCTCTTTTTTTCCCTGTCCCAATTGACCGTAGCGGCATCCTCAATAATCCACCTCTTTGTCAAGTTCCATAAACTGGAATCACTTCTCACATCTACTGTGTAAGAGCAGTTCCACCTCTCCGAATATCCTCGCCCATATCAACTTGAGTATCATTCCCTATCATCTCGGCCAATTTTGCCTTATCCTCACACAGAAGGCTCAACGTCCCACATCTCCCGCACGCATCCGTATAGACCTGAGGCAGAGTCCTCAACCCTTGTCTGTCCAACCATGCCCCCATCTCTCCGCTATACAACAGCTTCATCCCAGACACCTGCGCCTTGGCCATTGTGAGACTCGGATCGAATTCCGTCTCGGTCATGATCACTTCGTCTATTTCTGCGTCCGCTCGATCGTAGCCTGCCGGAGGCGTTGAAGGTAGGTGGTCGCTCATACCCATCTGCGCGACGCGTTGGCTGTAGTAGTGCATAAACTTGGCGGCGCGGTCCATGGCTAGGCCTACACCTTTGAGCATCGCTTGCGTCCGCCCGGCGAAATCGTGGACGAAGAAAAGCGATTTTTCGAGCGGGTCCGAAGGCGGATCTTGACTTGTGGCAGATCCATTGTATTTCTCATGAGCCTTTATGGCGGTGAGGAGCCCTTCAACGCGTGTTACGAGAGATTGGACTTTATCGTAGTCGGGAGGTCCTGCACTACCACCACCACCTCCGCCTCCTTCTCCTCCTCCTCCTCTCCCACGATTACGACCAGCTCGACGAGATGGCATTCGATGTTGTGTTGATTCAGAGGAAGGAGATCCTCTAGCTCTACGGCCTTTGTGTACTTGTCTCGGTATCAAGTGACCAAATTATGGTGGGACCCTGGATTAGAAAAAAGTCAGGCGAGATTCCAGTTAGTTACAGCTGCGACATTGACATTTGTACGCGTCTTCGGCACAAACCCCAAGCTAGTGACGTTTACGGCACTCCATAGTTAGGAACCAACAAAAACTTTGAGATCCAACACACTCAACACATCGCAATTCCATTTGACATTAGGGGAAGTGAAACACTGGGGGAAGTGAATCACAACAACAAACGAGAGGCTTCATCAGCTAAAAACGACGCATCAATTTAGTGCTAATTGCAGCATAGGTATCACTACGACAATAGCATCTGCAGCGAGGTTTCCAGAAACACTATTTATCATAGATACTGCTAAGTCCTATTAACTATCCTATATATGAATCTAGCTCAAAATTATGAGTTATAATAGCCTATCACAAGTTGGCAGCTTTTGGCGTATACGCGTATTTTGACCGATTTCCAATCTCAGATACCTCCAATACTGATTGCAACTAGCTTATAATAGCGTCGGTAGTACTATGACTGATGGTATTGGTAACCATTTCGGTATGAATCGGAGCTTTAATGACTGTGGTTGTGATGCTGCTCGTGGGACAGTTGAGTGGTGTAGATAGTGATGATGGTTGAGAATGTATGGTGATTCTCACATAAATTCTGGTTTGTTTGTTGTGATTCACTTCCCCCGGTGTTTCACTCCCCCCTATAATACGTTCCTGTCATAGGATGGACAAGCTGGGCCCTCTAGAACACTTGGCGAAGCTGAATAAATTGGAGGAGCGGCGATTTCTTGGTACCTCAAGATATCGAGAGGCTGCGAAAAATAAGCTCCGTCAAAGCTACGATGCGACAATTATGATATGGGATATGTTAACCTCACACCCTCGCAAAGTGGCGTTTTGCCTCACACCCTTGCTATAGGCCCGTTTTGTACTAGTTTTTTGCTATAGGCTCGATTGGTGCTAGCTTTATGGTGTCAAATTATCATTGTTTTGAAATCTTAGAAATATCATCATTTGCAACATCATCGATCGACGCGTCAAAATGGAAGTCTCAACTTCTAGATTCATCGAGGCTCTTCGACAAGAGTGCGAGCGATTATTGCAAGCCTCCAGAATACCTACTGATAGTAAATCGAAGACTGATCCTCAACAGTTTAATAATTCAACACGAGCGATCCCCAGCGGTGGAAATTCGCTTTATTGTGTTATGAGATTGATACCGACACCGACATCTGCTCCCACACTGTCGATTCGTTGCTCGGCATGTAGCCAAATCAGTCGAATAGATTGTGTCCACTCTCGACATTAGATTATTAAAATGAATATCCTTGTTTTCAGCCTGACTTCTGACAATCTAACATCAGTATAAAGCTAGCACCAATCGAGCCTATAGCAAAAAACTAGTACAAAACGGGCCATAGCAAGGGTGTGTTTAGAAAACGCCACTTTGCAAGGGTGTGTTAGAAACGTCACTTTGCAAGGGTGTGTAAATAACATATCCCTATAATCGTCCTTCGAGAGGCATCTACACCAATGCTTCAGCAATGCCTTCATGGGTCTCAACCCGGGCATTCCAGCCCTCTTCTTCAAATATTTCAGCTTGGATTTCCAGCTGGGTGTCTGAAATAATAGTCGGCACACCTCTGGTTTCCTCAACCAAATGGTGGCTTGTGTTGCCGGCAATAGCTCTGTGCACAGCAGAAACCGAGCAGCCATAATGAGCAGCGATATCTCTCTGTGTGCATGGGATACCATTGGCATTGCAGTACTCATATATTGCCTGCATGCCTGCTTTTTTCGGCGTGTCAAAATGCGGGCGCTTGGTGACTTTTTTTGGTGTTTGTGGAGGCATGGTGTTCGTTGTAGTGGTGAAGAACGATTTGTTTTGGTTTCGATTTTTGTTCTCTTTTTCCTGTTACCCCCGTGATTACCTCCTGCTGGTAAGCCATTAAACCGCATTTTGAGTGACAGGCCACAAATGTAAAATGTAGAAAGAGACGAGTGAGATTCGAATAACGCTATTTCCATGGGAAACTATGCTGTAAAACCTAAACCCTGAGGTGGCTGGTGTGTCGCATCGAAACCTCTGATATACTGTTTGACGACAAAGTCTTTCCGCTTTTTTGAGCGCAACAACACACGCCAAAAAGGGAATAATTTCAATTGCTTATAGTGCTACGTACAATAAGTAAAATTACATGGTTATTGCATGAATCGATAGTACAACAGCAGTTCTTTTTTTTTTTTTTTTTTTTTTTTTTTGGATATATAGTACTAGTACTTAGTGTACCAGCCATTAGCTGCAATCGCAGCTTCACAACGGCGTGGCATCGACTGTACAAGCGTCTCAAAGTAGTCCTCTAGCAGGCTGTGCCATATCTCTCCAATTACAGCTTTCAGCTGCCTGATAGCTTCAGGATGTGATTATATATCCTTGAGCCTGGGGTACAGCTTGTGCAATTGGTCTTTAAGATAGCGCCATATGCTCGATAGGATTGAGATCTGGGTTGTATGGTGGCCAGTCCATTACCACAAATTCGCAATCTTGCAACCACTCTTTAGTCAACCGAGCTGTGTGTGATGGAGCATTGTCTTGCATGAATACTGGTTCAGTTGGCAAATTTTTATTCAATTCTGACCAGAACTCGGGCAGGTATTGTGGGCTTTTTCTAGTAAATGATGGATCCCAAAGATGCCTCCGTATCCCATCAGGAGATCCCTCTGAAAAAGGATGCATATGCTCTCACCCAACATAACCCAACCCAGTCCAATATCTTTCGTATGAGCGTCATACAGAGTTGAGGAGAGATCGTCCATACCAAATTCGTACAAGAATAGCCGAGTAGGTGAAATGTCTTGAGGGCGAAGATGCAGTTACTGCATCTCAGGATGATCGTGAGAATTAGTTCCTGTACCGAAATCCTAGAATCCCCAAATGAACCCAGTTTCGGACAGATCAAGCAATATAAGAAATGCTCGGGCACCAAAGAACCTGATCAGTTCCAAACCACATATTGCCTCGCCTCAACGCAACGGTCAACTCTAATACAAACCTGTTATCTACTTCGACGGAATATACTCTTGTTGTTACGCTCTCTGCCCAACGCTCTACCTACTATACCTACTTACCTTTCTGATTGAGCGAGTCAGAGGCAGAATGAAGCTGGTGGACCTGGGACACCTTACCGAGCAAAACCTGCAGCATGCGACCGCTGGCGAAAATTCTCCCCTCACCCGTATGCAAGGGGGCGATTATATGCAGGCATCAAAAACAACTGATATTGTCAGAGGGGCACATCTCTACATGTAACGTGTTTCACGGGGAAGTCGAACATCCGCAGAAGTCGGACACCAAAAACCAAAAAAAATTTAAAAAAGTTTCATTGACAGTATACACATCAAGATTCACTCTTCAGCAGTATCATAGGCACTACTATCGTAATCACTCTCGTCGTCACTCTGAACTAAACTATTAGACTTTCGATTATTTGGTTTTTGGGGTCTTTTTTGCTGTTTGCGCCCTGCCTGCTTCGCATCTAACTCGATAGCCATTTCACCCTAAAGGTGGGTGATCAATTTCACCATCATTCAAAACACGAGCCTTAGTCAGCCTAGCTTGCCAGCTCTCTTGTGTGATATCGGATTTGCAGCAAGTAGCCACGTGGGTTCCAAAGCTGAAATACTGTCTAAAAGATTAGCTAAAGCTTGCATGAAGAAGCGGCTTTGATGTCCAGGGACAACATGGTTCTTCATGGATCCTACGTCCATATATCAAGTTTAATGTCCGGATTCAAACTTGCGCCGTGTGTAAACGTGCATTTAGAACCTCAGGAGCGCTAAATTGATTGTTCGTTAAAGGAACAGCCCATATGCCAATAAATGAAATGCTCAACCGCATGCCAAAAATTCAATCAACCCAGAATGAAAACGCCAGAACCTTTTCCGATGAGAGCTATGCAATAAATAGCAGATTTGGAGGGCTTAAAAGGAAGAGAGAAATAAAAAATTGAAACGATCGTCGATTTCGAAGCCCGGGTATTCCAGAGTATGTAAAAGCCTTTCGAAGGAAATCGTATCCAAAAACCATGTTACACGTTGGCTCAACTCCTGTCAGGTTTATCTGATCTCTGTCTGGCTATCAAACTTCCCAAGAGAATAATTCCAACGATTATGACGCTGGCAAGTACGACCGCCCCGTACATTCTCCGCCGCTTTGAGGCCCTCATGTATGAGTCCATGGTCGCGTAATGTACCGTGGAAGTCGCGTCGCCGGGTTGAGGACCTCGACTGAACAATATAATTGCTGGGTGTCTAGTCGGACCCGTATACGGAGGCGGCGGTACAGCACGCTCGAGATCATTATCGGGTTGATTATGCAGACCCAAGTCATCGTATATCCGCGAGGAACGGCATTCTGGATGTGGTATATAAGCTGGGGGCGGCGCGGAAGGTATCGTTTCCACCGTGTTTACGTCTGGCAGTCTGTTCGCAGTTGTTTGCGGGGGCGGTGGGATGTTGTTAAACTCTGCGGCCGTATGTCTGGCATCTGCAGTATTAGAGGATAGCAAAGATGGTACTGCCGGCCTCGAATACGCGGGAAAATCTGACATCATCGTGCGCGCAGCAAGATGAACCTTGCAGATGTGCCGTTTTGAAGGTAAAGGCTAATATGAATTATTCCGGGCTGGATTTTCACGTCGGAAGGATAAGAAATATAATATAGATCGCATTTTGTTTATCGGGTGTACGGGCTGCAAATAAACTAGTTCAAACAATAACAAGGCGCTTAGAAACATTTTCTGGGGATGGCCGGGACGACTAAAAATGGGGCCAACCATTGGCTGAATCCGAGCCAATGACGTTACTCGCTACTGTGGAACCTGGTCGGATGTCAGTCCACTCGTTTCGAAGCCAACCCTGTCAGAACTGGACCAGCCCGACGCCACAATGAGGGTGGCTAGTGGTCTACCGCATCATATGATTGGTGGAGCCTCTCTCATGATCATCATATACTGAAACCTCAGGAGAAGAGATCTGTGCACCATTTTCCATGTATATAAGAGACACATTGGGTAATCCCAATGAGAAGAGAATAGACATCATGATGACCCTCCTGGTAATGACCACAGTATTTTGACAAACCCTAGCTTTCGATAGTCTTGGATTTGATGTTCTGGAGGCAGCCAGTTACGTCTCTTCATTTCTATTCACATGTTTCGACGAATGTCAGTTTTTGTAGATAAGGGGTGGATTGGTACCGTTCAATCCGGACAGAGCACTGTCAAAACTGCAGGCCAGGCCACCCGCACAAACCGAAGCCCAACAACCCGGACCAACAACACCAAAGAGCCTCGATCCGCGCAAAAAACCGTGGATAACTTGTTGGATAAGGCCGGATACCTACTCAGTTCACCAACTATTGCCAGTGTGCGCAAGCTTGGCCAATTCACTGAACGGATTATGAGCGAGAACACCATCCTACAGGCCACAGCCACACAATTACCTGCGGCCAACAAGAAAGCATCCCATAATCGAGCCGGCAGGCCCAGGCTTACACATGCGGCGTGTACTGAATGACTACGAAGTTGATTTCCTATGGGGTGACAAAGCTATCGAATTGATGAGAAGGCGGCAGAGCATAATCGCAAAGATCGTAATAAAAAATCGAACTAAGGCCACGGTTGCAATGAATAATAGTGACAATAGTGATGATGAGAGTAGTGACGATGGAGCTTATGATACCGCAGAAGAAGAAGAAGAATAACGTATTCTACCGGGAAGTGAAACACACGGGGAAGTGAAACAGAACAGACAAACCAAGATTTTGTGTTCGGTTCACCACATAATCCCAACTATCACCATGATTTGTAAACAACCTTTGCTATCAACAGCACCATCACCATCACCACTATTACAGCCGATATAACATGCGAAATAGTCACTACAATGTCCAGTTATACGATTATCAATGTTAATTCAGTGATATACAGATAGACAACAGCCCAAATCGACGATTCAACACCCTCACTTTGGTGGAATTTTGTATTGATAGTAACAAAATTGCCATGGGCTTTATCCAATGGATATTGCTCGAATTGGGTCAAAAATTAGATGGATTGGAAGCCTGATAATAGTTCTATCTAATAGCTACAAGAACTATCGTACTTTGTGGTGTTTTGGTCGTGCTATCATGTTGTAACTGAGTGTCAGAATCAACGCGTTTTTGGGTGGTGAACCATATGTTGCTGTTATTCATGTTTCGCTTCCCCGTGTGTTTCATTTCCCGGTAGAATACGTTATTTTGTATTTATTCACTGAACGAGTAATGATGCCGGCCTCCGGCCGGCAGTAAACAAATTGAAAAATTTGGTTGTATTTCAATAGATCGAATAGATCGGTTGCATTTGAACTGATTGAATTGATCGATTGATTATGTTACAATAGATTGAACAGATTGAACGAACGATTATGACTTAGTTAACCCCCTGTTTTTATCTTTAGCCATTCGAAGGATAACTTAGGCGTTCTGTCGGCTCTAAGTCGTGGGTCTTCGGCCTCCCGGGGGATAGTAGCGCGAACCAAGGAGTCTATCCCGGCGAAAGGGGGCTGAGGATCGATCTTGAACACTATATGAGCGTGCGGCAAACCTCGCTTCTGCCACTCGATAACTCGGATTTCGTACACCACCCTGCCAAAGTGCTCTCGGATGAATTTGAGCGCTTCGGAAAGCCTGCTATTAAAGACCCGAGCGACGATAAAAGGTATATCGCTCGCGCTCTGTCCTGGCCGCAAGCGAGCTACGATCTCGGGCCATTTCGGGTTCGTTGTAATGGTGACGAATAGCGTAGGGCTTCCGTACTCCCGGCAGAGCGAAAGAGAATCCGATACTTGCTCGGAGGCCCAAGCACGGCTACCTACGAATGACGCAGGCAGCGTTAACGAAGAGGCCAAGGCAGCTCGCAGTTCGCCATCGAACTCGCCCCTAGCTTCCGCCCTAAGTTGAGCTTGTAAAAGGCGATCGCCTCTTCCCTTCGCGATATAGGAAAGCCGTTCTTCTTCGACTCGCGAGTACATATCAACTAAATACTCGTTCGAAAGCCTACCGAAGACGTTGAACCTATCTTCGGAGCAAAGTCTTGCTTTGTACCACTCGATCTGGGAGAACTTAACAGGGTCTGAACCGTTATCCACACGAACGCCGTCAGACCAGCCGGGCGTGCCATGCACAATAGCGGGTAAGCGAGAGGTTCGTACTGCGAGCTAAGGATCGATACCGGTTGGGTAACACCAGAATCACCTGCGAACACACGTACCGTTCGAGGATTCACGCGACGAATGCTGGAGATATTGACGACGGCAGCGATCTCGTCGTCACCGGCCGGCGGGTTCTTCAGCTCCACGAACGCGGAGCGGTTTTCGGAAGCAGTACCGAACGCGTGCTGTAGCTGAGGGATATAAGGATTCACGGCCTGAAGTAGGGTCTTAACGGCTGCATAGTCTCCGGAGGTATTCCCTCCCGAATAGCAAACCTATCTCGTTCGCCGTTATCGAAGACGAACCACCGGAGAGGCCGCTCACCAGCTTCGAAATCGCGCAACGTATGATAGACCCTTCCCGTAATGGCGACATTGCTAGGACCCGAAGCGAAACGCTGCCAGCTGCCTTCGATCCCGAGGGAAGTGAACGAATAAGCGGCGTTGATCGCTCTACTCCTACCCGAAAGAACAGCCGAGGAAGCGCCGCTCATAAAGCTAACGAACCGTTCGGGATAAGGAGGTAACGGAGGCAGGCTTTTCTTTCCATAGCTACAGCAGAAACCTAGGGATTCGGTACTTAACAGTTTTGCGTCGCAGTACGTGCACGATGTCTCCCTCATCGAATCTGTAACGGCTGAACGATCGGACATTTAGTTAGGGTCTTCCACCAAGGTGCCGCTGAATAGGGAGAGGGAAGAGAGCCAGTCTCGAACTCTAAAGTAGAGCTATTATCAGAATCCGAAGGATCGTTATCGAGATCTAGACTCCGAATAAGAGTCCTCCGCCGTCGGTGTCCAATAACCTGAGTTATAGAATTACGAATCGTATCGAGCTCCACGCGTTTCGAAGGGAGCAGTAGGGCTGTCGGTCTCCGTTCGCGTTCGCGAGCGCTGTAGGTATCTCGTTCGGAGGTATTCGATTCCGACGTACGGAAGATATTATAGCTACCCCGTCTTTTACGGATAGTAGTCGTACGAATAGCAGTCGCGGTAGCTGAGGATTGCGAGCGGGAGAATCTAGATTTCCCCCGTCCACTTACGCCGTTCACTTGAAAAGAAGATAGCATCATCACTACTTTATTGTCATTATTATTATTAATTAATTAATTGTTAATTAAATTGTTGAATTCTTCTGTTCGTTAGTAGGTATTTGTTTAGTATATAATATAAAACTGAAAGCTGTGTCTCCATATATTTAGGTTCGACGACCAGAGAGGATTCTCCGGCTCTATATATACGTCACGGTGACCAGTCTTTCTCGTTCTCTGTAGATCTGTAAAACTGTCAGCCGTGTTCTCATTATAACCAATCAGATCGCAGAGAAATCCCTTCCTTCCCCAAAACGGAGATAAAGCCAAGATCCCGAAACGGAAAAATAGCCAAGAAGAAGGATGTGCTTAAGTATATAGTGATATATATATTTTCAGACGCCTTGGAATTCGATACACAAAAATAGTGTGACGAGCCCTTCGGCAATGAAATTTAAGCCCGGTGGGGCATTTAGCGGGCCGACCTTCCCTACTAAAAATCCGATTTTTAACACCAAGCAGTCTACAGGGAAGAGATGTATGCCTATCCCGATTGTAAAGCCGCCTGCTCCGCCCTTCGCGGTGATTACAGCAGCCGAGCCGGGTACCCCAAATTCCAATAATAACGGTGAGGTCGAATCGGTTGCTGAGACGGTAATAGGGTCTGGGCCTAAATATAACAGACTACCTACTGAAAGCGAAACACCGAGTCAGGGAGATGATGAGGCTCAACATAGCAAGAACGAGTCACCGGAGACCAGTCCGGAAATTAAATTTGACGGCGAATGCCATTTATTTGACGATGGTATACAAGATTCCAGCGATCCAGGCTCGCAGTGGATCGAAAACCCACCTGCCGAAAGCCAACAGGAAAGCGAACCGATTGAAACATCACACGAATCAGCGCCCAGCGAAAGGATATCACCGCCGCCAAAACTACGGTCCGCTCTCGAAACCCTCGAATCAATCATAGCAACCGCGAATTTTACGCCTAATGTTGAGCCGGTGGGTAAAGTATCGCATTGTGATGCTGGGTTTATATGGGACGAGGAACAGGAACCTGAAAAGACAGCTCCTGTTAATCAGAGACTGAACCCCACGGCAACCTCATGGGATAACCCTGCTTGGGATACGAATAATAGTAATTATGGTGAAACCGGTAGCGGTCCGCTTTGGAATGATTGGTCTGCTACCCAGACGACCGAAAACTACGAAGCTCAATGGGATAACAGGGGGCGTGTTCCTTTGGTTGACGATGACGACAGCGGTATGTTCCCCTGCGTAAACTGTTTAACGGGATTGATGGTTAATAGATAAGATAGAGTGGGCTCCCAAACACCGGCAGCCTGAATTTGTCGAAGCACCGAAACCAGCAAAGCCTGTTTGGGTGAATACAAGGGCACAAACTCGAACATTCTACAACCGTCAACATGGGCCGCCATAGTGGCCTCCGGCATACTTGCAGCTATTCCCGCTCCCGCTCCTGTAAAGCCAACAATAGGTGAAGAAAACAATTGCAATAGAACTAGTCACCCTACCTTGAGGCCGGGACCCAACAATTCCCAAAATCATAGGAGACCAGGCTCTGCCAAACAGTAGAAACCAGCTTCGAGCGACAAGTACGCGCATTTTCTTCCTTCACCCCACTCTACCCAACCTAATCCGAAATACAGCAAAGTATCCCCTGGACTCCTAACGCCGATCATACAATCTCTGTCCCCAGTACTACTTACGCTTCTTGTATACGTACTTCTTGAACTAAGTAATAGAGTCGTGTTCAAGGAGGCTCGTGCTATTGCAACCCAGGCTTGCAGCAAATGCTTGTGCCATGGAATCTGTCAACGTTATTGCTGCACAAATATGGAATAAGAGCCCGAACAAGTTGGCGTACTGCTCATTAACACACAGGGTGACCGATTTTGATCATAGGCTGGGATCTGATCTGAAATTTAGCTGAATATCAGGTGCACATACGTGAGTTATTCGGGTCGCCATATTCGTTTTCTGCGGCAAGCAATCGCCAGAATTGCTCACATCACGTGACACGAGTGAACCTCGACCCCAAGTATCTGGGACTGAGAAACAGAAGCTGGTGGGATGCTTGCTGACTTAGGTATCCCGTACCCGGGGCCAGGTGTGACATTGGATCAGTGTCAGGCTAGGCAGAGTAATTTATACTCTGCTACAAAGAACTATACACGACGATGGTGTGATTTTTAAATAGGCGCTTTGTGTCAACGGCAAAAACGGAATCGGGAGAGAAGGTAATTTCAAACTGTATTGCCTCACAATGGTTCCAATGCTTAGGTGAATAAATATATTAAGATTGTAAGAAAGTCACAACATGAAGAATTAAACGCATGATCGTCGGGGACTGTCAGATGAAAATCATGTATGATTACTTGATTAGGTGTCTTGTTCACCACAAGCGGCCATCTATGAATTAATAAATCCAAGAGGCTGGTCAAGCTAGTCTATGAGCTAGTTACATAATCATCGTAGATGTGTTGCGCTAGTCATGATTGGTTTCCAACACATAGTTTTCTGATAGTTAAGTTATTGTGCGACAAGAGACACCACAAAGGCAACACATCAACGCTGTGACGTGATTCGACCGCAGTGTAATCTAACTAGAACCTCAAAGTCCGTTGGAGTTTGCAATCATCGAAAATGCTGTTTGTAACCCAAGTTTAATACAGACATCATTTCTGTTGGCAGGTGCTAAAATTATCTCAATTCTTGCGCATGCCGGATCTGGTCCGTCAGCAGAGATCTATATCTCCTTCCTAAAGAAATACGGATACGCGGCTGATGCTTCAAGCTTACGGCTGAAACTTGAGGCGCTGGCTGCAAAAATATTATTTAAAACACAGTGCCCGCACACATCAAAAGATACTGATAGACGAGTCCCGAGAGCATTTGATCAACATCACTATAATGAAACACAGCGACCCGTACAACTTAATCCTTGACCAACAGCAGATGGAACCATTGGAAATTTATAAGGCGACCGAAAAATAATATCCTCGACGAAAGCAACAATGAAGCCCTTCTTACGTAAACTGGGCGGTGTTTAGTTGTCTCGCGGTTCCAGCGGTACTTGCCTTTCTTACCTTCTTATGGCTCACCGACGAGAATAGTCCTGCGCAAATCTATATCGCCCAAAATGGCCTTCTCGGCAGGACGGTTACTTTGGCTTCTATTGTGCTTAGGGTCGCGGTGGGTTTTCAAGCTGGTCTGTGTACTTCCATGATAGCAGCTTTTGCCATCGAAGGTGGAAACATCCACCTATTCGACTTAGCGGCGATATCTTTGTTGCGGTTCATGAACACCGGTCCGCATAATATCGCCCTGCCGTTGTTGAAAATGGGCTCATCATCGCGCACGAGGTGCCTCCCACACATTTTATTTGCGGCGCTATCCGGGGTTGCTGTGTTAGGAATTCAATTATCATCGACGGCACTTTTGTCGGACTTACAGAGTAGTTTTATCAATGGGAATTCATGGTCGCAGTACCTACCGCATTGTGCCTACGGAGACGCAAAACGCTCTATTTCCAACACTGCGGATACATACGATGAAGTGGGCGAGAAGCTTTGGTTTTGGTCAAGCGACCCTGAAGCATTTCCGTTGTTTGCAGAGCAATCCTACAGGCCCCTCAACTCATCATCTTCGGATAGTAAGGTAGATGATACCGGGGCCGTCCTTCGGGCTCTGATTCCTCTTAAACCCGTTATCCAAAGGCAGATGCTGAGGGAATATGGTGGACCAGCCAGCATATTTGATGCTCGAGTCACATGCACTAGACCAAAGTTTGTATCGGATCCGTCGAAACTAAACCCTTCATCCAACGCTGCCAGCACGTTGGTCAGGGAAGATGGTTTCCCGGAAATCATTACCTTCAATATCACAGGCACAGTTTATGGCGAAGAGGAAATTCCGTCACTTGCTGAGGCTATCCAATTTACCGCCGAGCTGGGCAATTACGGAATCCAGTTAATCCTTCTCAGTGAAATAGCCTCAGTCACGCTCCCAGCCAAACCATCAGGAGATGTAGTTTTCCTCCTCCTTAACTCAACTTTTGGCGATTCCGCAAACCAGAATACAACCACGGTCGACACTACTAGACCTGGTGAGATCATCAAGAATGATTACAATGAGACTGCTGCTTCCACAAGCCTTAAATTTTTGCAGGCCAGCAGCCATGGCCCCTGGGTTAACCTCGACTATAAAACCGAACCAGGAACATTCTTCACCTTAGAGTTGTCTCTTTGCCATACAAAAATACGATCCGGGCCCCATCAAATTACCTTGCGTGGAACAGGCAACGCTTCGGAGCCGGTTGTCACCCAAAACGCCGGTACCCCGATAGGAATGAAGGTTAATCCGTTGGCAGGTCCGGAAGGAGGGCAATATTTACCTGGAAACATCCTCACATATAAAGTAGAGACCACTCGCGATATTCGTAACGTGTCAACAGAAGCTGCTAGAAAACAGCTCGGGGTAACACCTGATCGGCACCAGTTAAGTGTCAGAGATAGAGGTCTATGGGAGATCCAGAATCCCTTGCCCCGACCCGGTGAGTTTCTGTTCGAGTGGTCGACACCCACGCCCGGCGAGTTAGAGGTTGCCCATCCGTTTAGCGACGGCATCGACCTATTCGCTGTATTACCTCTGCGTAAAAGGGGAGATTCCGCTTGTCTAGTTGGTTACTGTGGAAAAGGCGATCCTTCCAAGTACTACCGCCAAGTCTTCTTAGATACTATGAGAACAACTGAAAGCCCCGCGTTGGCTCTCCAGGCGTTTTTTACAATGCTGTGCACCAACTCCTATTACAAAACCTACGATGTGTTTGATCGGATAGCGCTTGCGCACATCACAACCAGCCAGGCTGCTTTGGTGCCTACAGGCTATCGTGGGCTAGCCTTTGTCGTGGCTATTTGTTCCCTTCAACTCTTGGTCTTCGTTATTACTTATGCGATTTTCATTCTTTGTACACACAACTCCTTGCTAGGAAACTCCTGGCAGACTATCTCTCAGATTATACCCCAGTTCGGTACCGTGCCGGGACTACTTGAAATTGCTCAATCCTCAACGGATAAAGATGTAAAACGGCATATTGAATCTGTCGGCTTGGGCAAGACGCCGGTCAACCCTTATCCTTGAGAACACGTTCGGGTATGTAAGATTGTAAATTCTCCTTCACCGCTATTTTATTTTAGTCGGCACTCTTGATCGTCTGAAGTTTCAGTGTTAACATCTTTAATCTCTTGGGTAGGAATGATTCATCAGCAAAAAAACCCAACCCCTTCCACATTCAAGGTGGTAGCAGCCATGATGTTGCGGGAGCATGACGAATACCAGCCCGGAGCTCTGAAGTTGCGCCTCCTAGGCTAATAATAGTGATGGTTATGAGCAGGTTTCATAGCCAAACTTTGCGTCTCGCACAAGATATAACTGCTTCTGCGTCTATTTAACCTTAGAGTGAGATGTTGCATTTAGCCTTTTAGTTGTCTCGTGAACCAGAAGGCCGGTCCTTTGCCGGCGAAGCTGGGGTGCCGTAGGCAACCTTTTTAGATACAAGTTTTTGATGCTAAAAGCTATTCATGAGCCTCATGGAAGTCAGTGTCAGAAGGAGGTCTGCAGCTGCCTCCCTGATATCTACTACCCATAACCACCGCCATAATCATAGGTCCGAAATCATATCTTGTATGTGTATATACAATCACCTAAAAATGTATTTTTAAATCCAGTTGCTTGGGTGTAACCATTCCGATGAAGGTCCCAAACCATAGCAGCCCAGAGTATGTGCTCGCAAAAAATATCTACAGTACAAACTGCGCTATAGGCTTGTCGCATGTGGGAGTCTGCTAATTCAAATTAAGCAAACATGGTAGAAGGAAAGACTGATATGATAAATGCCCTGGAACGAAGTGTAAGGGATTACTACCGCGCATTCAGAAAAACCCACTTGTGCCAAGCTTCGCTCTGATTCGTCGAGAAATTGCCTGTTTTGCTCTAGCTTTTTTGCCTCGTTTTGGTCTAGTTTTTCTGCTGATTTTTGCTATAATAGGAAGGATTTTGCAACAATATCGGTTCCCTATTGGCCTGCTAACCGATTTTACTATCGTCACTTTTTCTATGCGTCACCTATTTCAATCTCATTACGTCAGTTTACCTGGTCGAGACAGTATAACCGCAGTCCCATGGAACGAAGTGTAAGGGGTCCGCGGTAAGAAAAACAACCCGACTCAGAAACTTGCGCCAAGCCTCGCTCTGATTGGTTCCCGATTAGGCCATCTTCTGCTATGTGCCAAACTGATCTCAATTGGTCGGCTAAGCGATCGGTCACGTGTACCAGTTAAAAGGTGCCGTCCCTGTATCCCTGTCCTACAACAGGAAACACCCGAGACACCGAAGCTGGAACAGGAATATATCGACAAAGACCCACTGGAATGAAGACGAGATGTGTTTGATTGCTAATACCGAAAACCTTCTGTTGGGCGTATGAACTCATTATGATCACATGATATCATTCCTTCTTCGAGAACACTAGCCACCTTTTATCCCCACACTGATATCTACCCGAACGAACCGTGATACCTATCACATGATATCATACTGTCCTCCAGGACACGCGGGAGACAGCCGTAAGCACGAAAGCAAATTTACAATTGGCTCGGACTTCTCCATCGTAGGTAGATCCCAGGATGCTGGACCGAAACTCATCACATCGTGATATCATTCCCAAGAGGCTCCGGCACCGACCCTGAGTATTCCAAAACCAAACTCTGGTTGCAGGACGCATATCCTTGACAAAAACTCAAAGGACGCAAGGATCTAGGAATTAAAACACAAGAGAACAGGACGGAGGATGCCATTTGAAATATTCTCAAAGGGCCTAGACTGCATTTTCCAGAAGGATGTGTCGATGATCTTGATCCACTGAAAACTACCGAAAGTTTATAAAGGAGGTCATGTGAGCTGTTTCCTTTACGAGCACGCGGGTGGCACAACGTCGATCGCTGAAATTTTTAATAATCTGCTATAGCCTATACTAATATTTTCTTCGGGATAGAGCACAAAAGACGATTGAGATCAAAAACTTTTTCTAACAGTATCGATACTTGAATATGGCTTATATATCGTCTCCTTAAAAACCCTCCCTATCTATAGTATAATATGCACCAGTTTTCTATATCCTCCCCATCTTCTAGAGGCCGGCCCACATTGCCTGCTTCCCAGTTAACTAGCTCCGCATTTAGGGCACGTAAACACCGTTCAAAGAGTAGTATAGTCAGTTCTCAAGATACTAAGCCTCTTCGCTGGCGTCTTTACCAAAACCTATCGACCAACTCCCCGAGTCTTCCTCCTCCAGCCTCTCCAGAACGTCTGCCCGAAAATCCATTCAAAAACACAAACACTATACCCCATCAATACCCTATATCGAACCTTTTGCTAAGGCAGCAGCGGCCGCCCCCCGTTATACCAGAACCCCTAACTAACTTTAATCCGTTCATGAACACGCTCTCTATACGTCCCCATCGACACTCTACATCGAACTCTTTACCAAGGCAGCCAAATCCAGCCGCTCCAGAACCCCTACCTAACTCTAACCTACTCAGAAACGCCCTCCATATAGGCCCTTATCATCACCCTCCTTCATCACCAAGTTTATTTATACATCCAAAAGCTAAAAGACAAAAAATTACTAATAATACAAGAGCTTCTGAAGCCGTGAAAATCGCCTTCGGTTTACTAGACAATGAATTCGGGCAACGTAAAGTATCGCCAAGGTTGTAGATTCGGTATGCCACGGGACCTTGTTCCGCACTCTCAAGTCGACGAACTAGGTGTCATTCATCTTGCTCGAAACCATGGTTGGGTCAATCCATGGAACCCCGCAATTGCTAGCTGCATCCGCTCAAATCACGATATCTCTTGGATACCAACGGTCGCAAAGTGCTTATGTCTCATCTTCTACCTTACAAATTATGCGACAAAGGGCGACCTTTCTCCTATCGCCAGGATTAAATCAGGCTCAACGCCTGCAGCTACAAAGCCCTTTGCCCCTTGATATTTTTCGACTTCCCACATATGCTGCTTCTGGACTTAGGTTCTTCCCTAGAGCTACCCTGCAGGAGTGGGAGTCGCATATCAAGGGGCTCACTAAACTCGATGATATTGATAATACAGATCCAGAAGGTCGTCGTAGTGTTTCATCTATAGATGATTTCAATCTTAGCCTAGGTGATGGCACTATATATCCTACTCTAAATTTATTGGAGAGCATACCTAACCTGCCGGACAGACGATCTCAAGTCGGCGATAATCCTTCTGGCCCAACCCTTACCGCAATCGTTAGTGAAGTTCTCCCCCTCAATACAAAGCAACGGCTTATGATTGAATGTACCCAGCCGTCCAACTCTCAACTAATCGAGGTAATTAGAAGATACAATCGACTGGCTTATGACTCGCATGATCGATACCTCCCTTGGGATTCGGCGCCCAGCCAGTAATAAAAAAAAACAAAAACAGAACATCAAGTTCAAGGTCAAGACCCAAGTGCTCAAGCTCTGTCTCGTAAGATGCTCTATCATAAACAACATTATTTGATAACGGTATTTGTTTTCGCTCCAACAAGCCCGCATTACCACGAGTTCCTGTGCAAGCGAGTATAATATATAACACCACTGTATCAAATCTAAAGTTAGGTTGCCTGCAAGTCTGAAATCAATTAAACCCTTTTTTATATGAATCGCCAAATGCGATATTTAATTTGCTATCCCTTCGTATTCGACCGCGAGCTGGGGAGTGCTACGCCGCCCAGACTTTATGTATCTTAGGAGGATTTATGGAACATGAATGGTGATGCTAAGGCTTAAGGTAAGAATATAGCTAACGTACAAAGTAAGGGGTTTAGGGTACTTTGGAGTGGATGGCGGCCCTCCAACACCCTTTTGACGAATATGATTAGCCATCGGAAACCAAAGTACTGTTGCTCGTAGTTATTCGAGTGGCAATTTCCGCCTACGAGTACGTGACGTGAGGAAATAAGACTAAAAGGCACGTTGCTCCTGACATTTATGCTTAACATGTAGGTCTTCGGTATGAAATGACCACTCGCATCTTTTGCACGAGTGTCTCCATATATCCTGAATTATCTGTTGATAAGGGTGCGCCTGTTTCCAGTGTTCCCAAATTGCATTTTGGATTCTCTCTTCGTCATACTCATGATCCGAAATATCGAAATCGCAAAGGACACAGGTGGTTCTGCCATCGTGGGCCATACTAAAGTGTTGGCGCTCCGCGATCTGGTAATTGAAGACCAAGGGGCATTTTAACCTTTCGCAGGTAAGAAAGACTGTAATAAAAATATATCAAAGTTTGTGCACAGAACAGAAATGATCAGGCCTAGCTTACAAGTTTCCGAATCCGACTCTGCTGCTACTTCTGTTTCTCCTGAAGCCACATCCGATACATTTTCTGAAGAAATTCCAATCTCGGTACCGGTCGGGACATCGGGAAGATTATATTCTAACATATTGGCCTCCGGAATGGTGCTGCAGATGAAACTGTGGGTTAATATATATGCTGGGATGGGTTCGATACGATGTGAATTGGAATCAAGAACGTTTAGAGCTGAAAGGTTAACACCACTTTGTTTCCGTAGACTTATGCCCTTCTATGGGAATGACCGTGCGGTTTTGTGTTCTTCGCTCTTGAAAAGACCCTTAGCCTTCGAAACGGGCACCAGTATTGCCCTCTGAACGCAAATAGACCAAAGAGAAGGAACAGTAAAGGGNCAGGCATCCCTTCGTCTGCACTTTTCAAGGGAGAACAAATCAAGGGGTTTACTGATCACTAATAAGTGGGGTTAGACACTTGTAGGTATGGATTAAGAACCATCGAGAAAGACTTATAAATATATTAGGGATTTGTTTAATGGGATTTCGGAGATAGCGATCAGCCAACTAAAACCATCAGAGATATATTTGTTCCAGGGGCTCTCTATACGTGCCACGCAGAACATCATTCCACAGCATATCAGCAGCAAACCATCGTGGGATAGGCTAATGGCCTTTGTGGATAATCTAGGCTTCCCTCAGCTATACTGAAGAAGCAAAACAGTACGGCATATATAAGGGCTGTTAAATTCGAGGAGGAGGGGTGGGGAGCGGTGTATCCCAAAGCTGTAAGCAAGGTGGTCATCCGGAGCCCCCGAAAACTTGAATCCTAGATCCCAGAAGTTTCGCTATTACACAGTTGACTGACTAGAAGGAGGGCTCTCAGATTTTCTTGACCCTCATTTCGGTCTGCGTCCGTAACTACAGTTGTGTACTTTGAGCGTGCTATCAGTCGTAAAAGCGTCATATCCATCTTCTGGATGCAAAAACATATAGCAAATATTTATAGGAAGCTTGACGGCATATCAGTAAATTTCCTTCAATCTTCTTTGATAATTTATGATACGGATAGCCGCTGGGATCTTTGGTTGAAAGACTATTCAGCGCGTCCCCGTCTGGAATGTATCTATAAGCATTGATGAAAAGCGAGACCGACCTCGGTATTCCTGTTGGTATGCTAGGCTGATAAAGTTGGAGGAGGCAACCCTCGTAATTGGCAGTTCTCGCTGCAAGTATTGGTAATGGCTCTTGTGACGGGTGGCTTCCTGTGATGCTGGTAAATTTCCAAGGTTTGTGAGATATCCCTCACCGGTATAGAGAATTATGCAATCTGAACCATCAAGATGAATGTGAATGCCCAGAAGTGTATTGCAATGCTACCACTCGCCATTGAGAGGTTATCCATGTCCGCGCTCAGACCGAGTCAGTGAGCTGAAGACTGTTGTATAGGGATCTGGCCCTAAAAGTGGTAATATGCAAAACGACCGTCTTTCAAGGGTTTGAGATATTCAAGGCGATCGATGTGTTTCAAATCAGCTTGAGTGAGCGGTCAGACGGCTCATTTTAACAGGTCGAGCTGCTGGTACGCCTAAGATCCTGTGACAGGAGGCAACGCTCAACAAGTTTCGTGGAAGCTATAGGAGAGGTACGTGCTCCCTCCCGTAGCAGAGTATTCTCCGGGTGCAGTATTATTGCTACAGTCCAACCATTGTATAACATGACTCTGTCCGCAACGAATCCGAACGAGCGCAAATTGATCCATACCCATTCCCATAGCCCATCAGCATTCGTCATCAACTGGCGCTCAAGACAAAACCGACGAGATGCCGCCATATCCGATGTCTCTAGAAAATATATTGAATCCGAGGTTAGTCAACTGCCTTTAAGCCTAACCGCGATATTTGAATTTGCTTGTCGATAACTTGGGCTTACTCCTCGAACCGAGATAGAACGCCCAATAGCAATGCATTCCATGCTATGCATTCCGCAGATGCAGTCTCCGTTTTGAAAATTTCTCCAGACCCTGAACAAAGGGCCCAAGAAATAGTATCCCATTCAGATAACCACTCTATTGGATTCCGTGGCAATCCCTCCTCTTTGCTCTATATATCGCCGCCAGGGCCGACAACATTCCCAGAGCATGTGAAATTCTCAGAACCTGCAGTTTTGTGGGGCTGCATTGACATACATTCGGCTTCAAAAGCAGCCGATGACAAGAGACGAAAGAACGCTGAAGCTTCTTCCAGGTTCAGAAAGCGAAGAAAGCAAAACCACGAGGAACTGCTGAAACAAGTGCAGCAACTCACCGAAACGATAAATTTTCTTCAAAAGGAGAATGAGCGGCAAGCGCAACAGATACAAGGTCTCCTGCTTCAAATGAAATGGTTCTACGAGCGAGGCGACTTGGACGAGGCAACTTGAGGGCTTTTCAGATCGGAATAACGATTATTTCGTATGTCATTGGTTCTCGCCAATCGAGGAGATAACGTATATGCGGTGGAAGACCATGACTGACTCCAGTGTATGGTTCTTGGAATTTTTGAGCTTATCCGTACTTGATATAACCTATTCGAATCTTGATTGCTCAGACGGCGAAGAATGTCCGTTTCAACCAGATATTTAAACTGCATAAATATATCAGAACAGTAAACCTTCGTGGATGATCCTAGGAAGGTCATAGAGGCCTTAGTATATCAACAAGTATCTCGGCAACATGCATCATGCACTTCAATCCAAACGCGATATCAGCAGGCATATCTCACTCCGTGTACCCCACCAAGCTACAGCCAGATAATTACATATCCTCCGCTTTACTAGAACTCGAAAATTGGGGCTTGACCCCGTTCTCCCCCCTCAACACCATATTTGTACGCGTATTCAGCTTTCAGTACACCTATTTCTAATTTCCAGCCTATCATGGAGAGCGAGATGCCGCCTTTGTGCTCACCTTCTAGTTTTGCGAGCCAACAGGCAGTCGTAGAGATCTGTTCTGTTTTGTGGAAATATATTTCTGTGGCTGCCTAGGCGGAAAGGCCTAGCTGTCGAATATGTATTGTACTGTGTCTAAAGTGCCGTATTGTGAAATTTATGCGATAATTAAGTGACCTTGCATGTTAATCAAGAGATAGTATTGAATCTGTATCACAGATCCTCAGTGACGAGGCCGATTTGAACAGTGTCTGTCTACAGCTATCCATCTGTACCAAGGCGGGTTTATATATGTGGTCCCTGTCCATAGTACCAAGCAGTTCACCGAGCTGCTTTGGAGAACGGTCGAATTGTGACTCTACTCGAAGACCTTGATCTCTAAAAGGACTGTCCCAAACACAACCTGCTGGGGCGATTCTTGTGTATTTACAATACAAATAGTTACAACCTCAAAGGAGAGTTTTTGGATACCAACTGGCAAACTTTTGCCATCAATGGAAAACAACTGGGAAATCAACTCTCGTATTCAAAAGCAATCCCGGTGAACCTTCCTCAGTGCTGCTTCCTTCAACCTTAATGACGATGTTGGCGAATTCCGCTTCTTTGTATTCCGGCGAAACCTCCCATCTTCGATATTAGTGCGAATACCAGGACCCCTCAAATACAGTTCAAGGTTGTTCGCTGCAAGGTGGTCCTTTATCTGTTGTGGATTGGTTTTTGTTCTATGGAAGTTTGATCTAGTGGTCACGGGGAAAGCTCTCTTACTCAATGGCATCGTAAGTTGTCCATTTGTAGGCTATAAAACTCTCAACTTCTAACCCACGGGCGAAGCGCTAGGTTATACATCTGGTGACTACAATAGTAGACTGTATTTCACTTTGAGCGCTTTCTTTCCATGAATGGGTTGAGAGTGTTTTCTCTATAGCTCATAGAGAATGGATTGAGATGAGAGACAATAGAAACTTGTAACTGGCATAAACATATATTATATTTTCTTCTAATCAAATTTGATACCCGAAATTGCTACTACTTGTTTGCCTTAAGACAGTATTCATGGTAAGATGACAGAGTGACTTTGTTGCTGCTGTTAGTTTTCGTATGTCTGTTGCATTCTGATCCATGGTTGTTGTATTGACACATCGCATGTAATCAATGATCTGTTCTCCAACAGGCAGCAAAGCAACAAGCAACAAAGCCGATAATCTTCTGAGAGCGGTTATCGCTGTCAAAATCTAAAGTTTTAATTTCTTCATTCTTTCCGGCAAATACTTAGAATGGTGTTTCTTCTCATTTACGCTGCGATATTGCCGAGTTGCCTTCCACGGAGCTTCTCGAATACTTCCTAATCGTCTTCGGTTAGCTGTGGCTGTTACTTGAGGCTCAGTTGTGCACAAGAGGCGCCACGCTCACTAAAATAGTCGCTGGCAAAGAAATATTGCAGACCAACGTGGGTACCCACCAGAATCGGGATTTGATACAAGCAGGGACTTCCCTGCCACTCGCGGTTCACACTCATACCTTGAGCTTACCAAGATACCATGAAAAAATGGACGCTTTCGTTTAAAGAAGAAGAATGATTTAGGAAGCTACAAGACTACTGGCAATTAGAAAACTCCTGATGTTGGACGATGAGTCGATCATGTCCCAGTGCAGACTCAAGTACATACAGATCGAAGTCGCTAACAGTTATTCCTTAGAAATAGTACACCTCGTCATATGCATCCATAAAGCCAACCCGTCCGAGCCCGACGTTTATGGCTCCCGCAGGCAAAGCACCAACTCTAGCTCCGAACGCCAAATATATGCAATGTTTCGCATGACAATTTAGAGTCTTTCTACATACTTTCTGACGCCTCCTATTACGATATCACAAACCGCAGCACAAATCGGAGAGTCCTCGAGATATGAATCTGAGGAAGAAATGTTATCTTTACATCGGAAGGATATTCATTTAATCTCGGGCAGGACCACAGAAATGAAAGACCATCGCGGGCAGACATAAATGACCTAAACGCCGTCTATTGTGGCTAAAAGCAAAGATAAAAGAAGGCAAGGAAAGGAAAACTAGTCTCGAATTAAAATCCACTAGCGAATCCATTGCAGAGGGTCTCGCGCAGCTTTTGGCTCTTCGGAAGGGGACTTTTGGGACCACAGTGTCATTGCCCATGTGCCCAAGTCTGGCAGCTTTTGCTAGTGAATCGTCGCGAGGTTTTAGATGGCTATGCTCGAAATCTGACAACTTCACATAGCAACGGCACCATGGCAAACCGACAGCAGCTCCACCCAGGGTTTTGATTCGTCACCGCCCTCTCAGGTCTGGTAACTTAGCCACAAATCCTTTTTCCTCAGGCCCCACTAAAAAGACGCCGAAGTTGCGCAAGACCCTGCGCAGCAGATTTGCTAGAGGGTTTTAATTCGAAGCTAAACAAAAATATGCTAAATGTCACTCAATCGTACCAGTCGAAATCGATTTTTCCCGTGATCTCCAGCTTGACGCGATATTTTGATTCTGCCAAGTACTGTACCGTCCGGAGAGTTACCTTCATTGCCTCTTTGCTGGCGGCCTTTTGGCCAAAGATGTTTTTGATGGGGCCAACGCGAGTCGTATGCTCGGAATGCTCAAGTGTCACATAAACATCATACGTTCCTCGCAGTTTTTCAATGGGGACTAGCTCTCTCTGGGGTGCCTTAAACCCTAGCAGAGCACACGCTTCTACGGAAAGAGCATAGTCACTCAGAGGCCTTCTCGGGCCAGTATATAGCGTGCAGTGGGAGGGTTGACGGAACGCCAAACTTACCCGTAGCGACTCCCCCAATTGTCTTTCCAGTAGCATCTATCTGAACCAGGGACCCCGGAGCTAGAACACGACCCGCCTTACCCTTCATTTTTATTATTTTAGGATTCTCTCGCGCGATCCATTCGAGAGCCAATTGTGCGGCTGCATTGCGAGCTGATGTCTTAGTTGGATGATTTGGGTTCGGATCGCCAAACTTGTGTTCTCCGTTGATATCGATCGTAATCTCGCAGCCAAAGTAAAAGGGCGGCTTGCTATTGCTCGTGTCAAGAACATGAGGTCGCTGGAAGGCATTTTGAGAGCAGTACCCTGAGAAAACAAAGGATCATCGGATATAAGGTATACTGTTGCAAGGATCTTGGATATACAAAACTGGGAATCACCTACTATCGAGTTCTCCCATAGGGCTTTCTGCCTTCGTTTTACCCGAGTCTATGACGATATGTTCAGGTTGCGGAGGGAGGTTTTTAAGCTTCTCGAGAGCAATTTGAGCAACGCATTCTTTTGCGGCTCTTTTCGATGGGAACAGCCTGGTTGTCTCTTCCATATGGTCTCCCTTTCGGTCGGATGGTGGGAAGATATCGGGTAGACCTTGTAGTTTGAGAGTGACAGTAAATTGTTGTTGATGTGGTTCTTCAAATATGAATCCTTTGACAGAGTGGCGAGGGCAGTAGCCTTGGATGTATTCGTAAAGATCTGAGACATAACTGGTCGTGCCTCGCTCTCCCACGACCCTCGTGGGATCCTTAGGATCTTGCTTTACGGTCACGGGTAGGCTGCTAAATGTCTGTGGTGCAAGCTGTCTCGCCGGGGGTTTCGTATTTCTAGCTAATAAGGCAGGGCCGTCTTCCAAATATTGATTAACGGGTTTCAGCTTCATCTGGAAAGGGATGCTGCCGATTTCTGCGAAAAAATCCATCTTCATGGACCAGTCACCCGGCGATGTGTTCTACTGCATCAGTTGCTCATTCGAATGCGTTTTTGAATAAGCGGGGGGGAGATCGCTCGAGGAGTCGGTGTCTTGTTTTATTCAAGTCTCCATTTCTTGCGATGCTGATAGCACTCCCGTGTTTGTGGCCTCCCGTTATCCTAACGTGGCGCATGGGCCTGCGAGCCACATCTGCTTGGCGAGCCAAAATCGCGTCCCTCCACGCGATTCCAAAAAAGGTTATTTTTTTAAGCCAAGACTCCATTCTTGAACCAGAAGCTACCAAATCGCGCGTAAACGAAAGGGGGTCATGCAGAAGTCAATATCAAAGAAAGAAAAGAGAGTTCAAACTGCCATGGCTGCGTTTTATACCGGGAATGCACGCTCGCTCCGACAGGCAACATGGGGTCCGTAACCCGGTCCGTAATAGCCCGCGCACGCGGTCGCCAGGCCATCGAGAGACATCAATTTTAACCGAGCTTACAACTATTATCGAGGGAAGAACTCGCGATAACCATATTGACGGAGGTCACGAGGAAGGGTTGTCCTATTGGCTACAAGTTCTTCTTCGCTCTTGGGAACTGCAAGAAGAAATACAAAAGATGTCACATTCTCCCGGTTATCATGACGAGAGCAACCGAAAGTGAGATTAACTACGGCGACCAGGTTTATTCGCTTAAAATATTTAATTTCCGAGAGCGGGCCATCCTCTGAAATTTGCCGTGATTGCGTTGAGCAAGGGGACCTTCTCTAAACCTGGAAATGGCTGTGCTATGCTCTGGATTATATTCTTCGCGTTCTGTATTGGCTCCATGGCAGATCCTGCAACTCTCGAGATCTCAACCAGTAGCCGGTTAGTCTGCGTCTAAACAACGACTTCTCGGCTTCACTTGTTGAATTCAGGTATTTAGCCTTTGCCTACGTATCCATACGTGTAGGCCGTGTCAAGACTCTCTAGTGGGGCTGGAGCTTTGCAGTCTCGAGATAGACTAAAGTGCTACTATATATAACTATATTGAGCCACCAAAAGTTGAGGTTAATGCAATCGGCGATAGACAACACAAATTCATGCAACAAGTTGCTGTGATGATGCCTGAAATCACAGCTCTCCGGGGAAAATACCACGTAAATACATAGCTAAGGGCGCTCTTTCTGTAGAGCAGGTATTATTAGCTAATATATCCGGGTACCAGAGCCAGCTAACCTCCCGGCTGTACCGGAGAGTGGTTCGCTTCAGGTTGTTAGTAAACTAAAAGAGCGCCCAGCAAATGCAGTATCCGCAGGGATCTCTCTCATACTGCGAAAACTTGCCCTCAGAAATAGCTCGATGTATTGCAATTCATATTATTTTTTGGTTTATTTAATAAATATATATTTAATGATGCAGTGTGCGTCGGCATGAAAATTTTGTCCTGAGTAGTTGTGTGTCCCGAGTGCTTGTGGTGAATGTTATCCATCATATAAAATAGCGTGTGGGGGTTTGATTGTCATCTTTGCAAAGGATCAGAATTCCAGACCAATTATCGCTCTGCAAAAACTTGCCCATACGAGACTCTTGTCGCCATTGATCATGATCATTATCACGTTTACGTCAACCTCTATCCAACACAGTGTCGATCAGATGCAACGTTCCAAGGAATCAACGGTGTGCGTACCCTAATGCCTTCGAGGAATTTCATCAGAAAATGTCATACGAACAGGAAGATCTTGGGATCTTTGTCTTTATTTTGAATATTGGAATCTAACCCGGGCACGCATAGCGATCACAGGCGTTGCAAACAGCGATTTCGCAGTCTTGGAGCAGGGAACCGTTGTCCCCGATTCCAAATTCAACCCGATTCTCTTCCCTTCCCTAGTACCAAGGGGACTATAAATCCACGCCCAGGTTGGAGCCCATATATTTCAGCAGGGTCAGCCGGTTACCACAGACATATTGCGAGGTTAATAAACAATAAACCGCATGCAAATCTCGACGTCCACAACGACACTGTACCTGTTCAAATCCACGCAAGGAACGAAGACTCTGACGATAAAAAAGGGCTTCTGCACATATGAAAGTGATATATTGCCAATATGCGAAAATGTTGCGTGGGGTTCCATGAGCTCAAGCTCACTCGCACTTCCTGGCGCAGAATCCTCGATACCAATGCAGTACACCTCACTGATAACCAGCACCACGTCCGGGGTTCTTCCAAGCCTGCCTCTATCTATTTCTAACTCGGACGAAACGCTCAAACCCTCCAAAACTTCCAATATGACTTTCCCCAACTCCTATTCCCCAAAATCTTCTATCATGGGTACTCTGACGACATCCGACCCGCCGGCGTCCTCATCCTTTCAACTTCGAGGCACGGGCAATCTAAGCGACTATTTTGTCACCTTTGATATTCACGGGAACGTCATCCTCACAAAATTAACACTTCGTGCTCGACAGCCGATAGGGAAAGAACCCCCGGCCTTCGTACAGACAGACACCGGCCAACTTGTCACGGTGACCTCTCCTACTCTAATTATCTTCTACCGCGGTACAATTTCTGATTCAAACCTTGGAGACATACTCTACGATTACCTTGGATCTGAGGCAGTCTTGTCGTCTGAGCAAGTTCTATTTTTACAATGGGCTGCTCCGTTTGGACTACCTAGGAGCCACATATATTACCTACGTAGTGGCTGCCACTAATTTAGAGGCTACATATGACTTGAAGCTGGCCAAAGATGGCGCTGCCGTACCGGCTGGTTATACCCCATTCGAGGTGACATAACTTACCAAAGCTGCATTAACCACGAATTCGACTTTAGATAACAAAGTTTCGTCTACCACCATCGCGGGTGAATTACAGCGAGTAATAGGATTTCAAGTGATCCAGTCTCGTCTGATACCACCCTGCCCGGTACAAATTCTCACGCTCTGTCTGATCCCACCTCGCCTGACACGATTGAAAATTCATCTGACACAGATTCAAGCGACTCCACCTCAGTCAACACGGCCACAGAGCGTACATCAACGCTCGGGGCCTACGATTTGATCACTTCTTTCAGTTACGAATCATTTTGCATCGGTTTATTTCAGCATACCGTCAACTCTATGTCAGTAGAAAATGCGCTCTCCGCTACCGGGACGAGTGTGTCAACCTCTATATCAGTGTCAACCAGTCTATAAGTCAAATTGTATAGAAGCCGCCACCCCCTGGTTCCCGCCACCATTGTTTTTAGCGAAACCATACTTAACGCGATCACGCGTTTGATGTTATTCTTCCTTCTGCAACCGCAGTATTTCACCAATTGAGTCAGTTTTTCTTGCAAATCCATTGAATGCCTAGAGAACACAAATATAACGAGGTCGATATGGCTGCTGCCATATCCGATCTCCAAAATGGACAGTCCTTTCGTTATACTGCCGCCGCCTACGGGATACCACGTACTACCCTCAGGAACCGGGTTACCTCACAACCACGCAGTGTAGCTCACGAAGGCCAGCAGCGGCTTTCGAGAGTACAAGAAGAAGGCCTTGTAGAATGGATTCTACGTCAGGAGGCCCTCGGATATGCCCCTACACACGCACAACTCCGGGGTGTTGCAACCAAAATCCTCCAAAACCAAGGAGACAGCGACCCAGTAGGTAAACGATGGTCTAGCAACTTCCTAAACCCCCTTGCAGAGATAGCTTCACAGCGAGGATTAGAACCCATACAACCTGTCATTATTATAATAGATGAGAGGTAGTATCTGCCGGGGAGGATGAACAGTCAATTATAGTGGAGGGGCCGCCTGTACGACGATCTGGCCGTGTTCCACGGCATATATATGTATATCGAGGTTGGGAGAGTGATGCAAGCGAGGAAGGCGAATAAATTGATATAGTTTTTGTATTTCTACCCTTCAAATTGACAAGATTTCATTAATAATATATAATATTGGTGGGTGTTGACAGGGTTGGCGGGAACCAGGGGGTGGCGGTTTCTATACAATTTGACTTATCAGTGTGAAAGCTGTGGTAGAATTCACAACTACTACCGATATCGAAGCGGTGGTAGTCATCGCTTCGACCCTAACCCTCAATCAAAGGCAAAATGTCAAGCGTGAACGGCAGCTGGAACTCGAGCCACCTATTAATCTAGTGACCTTCGCAGTCAACGAGATTACGAAGGCGTGTATGCGTGCTGTAAGCTTACCAGAAAGTTCTACTTCAACTACGACCAGCACTTCCTATATCTTGTACGAGTCTATCACGGAAACGACCACGGAAACGGCCACTCCCACAACGTCCTATTCATCTACATCGCCGAGTACAATTGTTTCAGCTTCAATAACGAGCACAACTAAGACCACAACCAAGACCACAACTACCACGCTCGGAATTCCAGGTGTTCAATTAGCCTCTCCGACCGCCATCTTTGGCGACGCCATAAATAATAGCCCGTCTTCTTACGATGACGAGTGGGTCGCCGTCCAATTGCCGTTCGCCGTTGAGATGTATGGCGTTTCCACTTTTCAGCCCTATGTCTCCATCAACGGCTTTTTATTATTGGACGAATTATGAAATAAAAATCCGTGAAAGTTATTTAAAATCACAAATATTCTTGTTAAATTTGAATACTCTATTTTCGATAGCAAACGGTCTGATTCTTTAAAGCTGTTAGTGTATAGCGCAGGCTCTATCTAAGTATGTGCCCATGAGGGTATGTAGGTCTGTATCATGTATTGACTTGATAGTCTAAAGAGGTGTCTCTGGAGAGGAAGGCATGCTAGTAGCGAGAGCCAAGGCTCTCGCTACCACCTTCCTCTCTAGTAGAGCAGGTGACCCGGCAGTAGCTGCCTCTGTTACTGAGTGCTATCTACCACTACAGTAACAAAAGCGAAATAAATTTAGAAAAATGATATATTTAAAGGATATATCTTCTATTTTGGTCACTGAATTCTCCCGTTTCGGTCAAAATTTAGTAGTTATAGTGCTGTTAAACTGTCACTTTGTATGGGAAAACGACAATCCGGAAAGATGTTTGGTGGGGCACTGTACACGGTCGGAAAGTATTGCAACACGCTAGTGAGGCCTGCAGGACGCACAAAGGAAGTTTTTGGGAAGTAAACCCGAATTGTGACGATGAGGCGCTTTGATCGCGAGTTCGTTTAACTTTGGTTTTGCACACACCCTGTTGATCTAGGTATGCATGAGCTCTAACCTTACGCCTTCCCTCAAAATCAGACTGCTTTGGAAGCAACCACGAAATAGCAAATCGCCCGTTTTTGTCCATTCTGCGTGCCATCCTAATGAGAATAAGAAGCCGTGCCTTCGAAATTGCTGTAGTCGCGCGGGAGGCGGTTCAAGGCAGGATTGACCAGTCGAAGAGCTTTTCACCTTCATCTTGGCTTGCTTCGCGATGCTGAGCCCAAAAGCGCCGGGAGGATATTGGAGGCGCCACAATATATAAGTCAAGGCACCTAAAAATGGGCCACCCCTGGGGCCCAACACATCATATTTTCGCGAAATCCTACTTTACGCGACCATGCGCAATATTTAGCCAAATAACCTAGTTTTTTCACAAATTCATTATAATGCCCAGAACCTGCAAATATACCGAAGCCGATATGGCTGCTGCCATAGACGCTGTCGAAAGCGGCGAATCATTGCGCTCTGCTGCCACCACCTTCGCGATACCGCGCACCACCCTCCAAAATCGCCTTGCCACCCAGCAACCGCATAGTATCGCTCATGAAAGTCAGCAGAGGCTCTCTGGTGCACAAGAAGAAGGCATTACAAATTGGGTTTTACGTCAGGAAGCCCTCGGATATGCGCCTACGCACGCCCAAGTCCGGGGTATTGCAACGAAAGTCCTCCAGAACCAAGGGGATTATGATCCATTGGGTAAGCGGTGGACTACCAAGTTTGTAAAGCGTAATCCACGCCTTAAATCCAAGCTTGGTCGTCGTACGGACTGGCAGCGAGTCAATTGCACCAATCCGAATAACATTAACAAGTTATTCGACTTTTATGAGACGGTATCTTGGATCCCCCCAAGACGAAGATACAACGCCGATGAGGGGGGTATCATGGCTGGAGTAGGCACGAATGGCCTTTTTATTGGAAGCTCCAGTCACCAGGAGGGTCAGGTCCCTGTAAAAACAGACCATTCACGTTCTTGGACCTCATTTGTGGAGTGTATCTCTGCTACAGGGGTTGCCCTCAATCCGCTGGTAATTTTCAAGGCAAAATCTATTCAGGATCAATGGTTTCGCACGAAACTATTGAAAGACAACCCCAATTGGCACATAACCTTCTCAGAGAATGGCTGGACAAGCAATGTCATTGCTTTAGAATGGTTAATGAAGGTGTTTTTGCCAGAAACAGACACTAGTGATCCTTCCGAGGCAAGGTTGCTCGTGGTTGACGGCCATGGATCACATACAACGGACGAATTCATGCTCCAATGCTATTTTAATAATGTATATCTGTTGTTTCTACCTGCTCACACATCTCATGTTACCCAGCCACTAGATCTGGGGTGTTTTGCAGCTTTGAAGGCAGCATATCGACGGCAACTAGGCGAGTTTGTCAGCATCACCGATGCTACACGCGTCGACAAGGCATTATTCCTTCAATTCTATGCCGAAGCGCGTACAGCTGCCTTTACAATAAAAAATATTACTGCAGGATGGAGGGCAACTGGACTTTACCCTTGCAACCGCCACAAACCATTACAAAATCGCTGGGTGGTCGCCCGGCGACCACCTACCCCACCTCCCAAAGTAATCAATGATATTGCAACCCCTACGAAAAGTCAGGATGTTCGTTATATGCTCAAAACCTCCCTACAAGGTCCCTCTGGACGGCTGGCAATTCGAAAAATCAGTAGAGGCTTTGATAATTATATGATTCGCCTTGTTCTAGCAGAGCAAACAATCGAAAATAACAAGGCTTAGATGGAAGCTATGAGGCTGGCCAAAAGAAGGAAGGTTCGTCAGGATCCGAACGAAAGGTTTGTTACCCTTGCAGATATAGCTGTGCAGCGAGGTCTGGAGCCAGAGCAACCTCTTATTGAGGTATCCGATGAGGCAGAATCCAACGAGGAAGACGATAACCTTGTTATAGAGGCAGAGATGCCTCTCCGACGATCTAGCCGTATCCAGCCGCAAGCAATTTATTATTCAGGCTACGCACCTGATGACCTTGAAGAAGACGAGTAGATTGATATAGCTTTTGTATTTATAAGCCTATAATTCATTGAATTACATTGCATAATATATTATTTTTCATATTTGTTGAGGGTTGCCCATAAGCAGGGGTGGCCCATTTTTAGGTGCCTTGACTTAATCATGGAGAACATCATATCAGGTCCTCACACCGGAGTTGACTTTTCACTTAGACGGCGCGGTTGCTCCTGGTATTGACCAATATTCCATCTCGTTTACATCATCTTGGGATATCGGGCGAACTATCGCAGCCATATCCACGATTCCGGATTACGTTGGGCGGGGGTACCTCAATCAAATCTACGTTTCTGATGATACGAACTCGTGGAGCAAACTAGCGAAGCTTATGAGCGCACAAATAACTTTCGTTGATGTTTCTACTTTCGAATCAGAAGCTCTCGACTATTCAAGTCCCATTTAATCATTCCTTAGAATCGTGGCGGCAGACGGTCAACTATACTTCCCAGACAAGCAGACGTTTGGGCCGAAGGAGTGTGGGGTGTTCCACTGAATCATAATCATCTGGTGGACTCGATAGTCGCTAAGGGTTGGGTCAAGCTGGCCCAAGTAATTAGGCATTTTGATAAGCATGGTATTTGGCAAATCCTCGCCTTAGTCTTGATTCCCTTTTTTGTCTCGCTACCTTAGTGAGTTTCTTTAGTTACTCCTTAATGCTTTCAGGTTTTTGAAGTTCATACACATGCGAAGACGTTACAACACAGCGTCATCCCCTATCTTTTCTTACATTTCTGTTATATTTCAAGTATTCTTTCAACGATAATACTGATCTAGTATCTTTTGCGTCCTATTTGGGATATGTATTATTAGTCGAAACATCGAGAGCAGCCACCGCCCCTTCTAAGGATGAGAGAAAACAAAATAGCGGCGACTCTGCCATAAGAACTAGTATTGAATCAAATGCCTCCGCTGAAGAGCAACAGGCATTGGATCAGGTAGATTTCCAGGCCATAAAAGAGGAAAATAGATATTGCACCTGTCAGCCAGCAATCTCCATCACGGTCTTCTCGGTTATCAATGCATACTATCGCAACCTGTACTCCTACTATTTTGAGCCACCCACGCCTCAGGATCTCGAAAGAATCAGGTGGACATGCTCATGTGGTGAGGAGCTTTTCGATGATGTGCGACCTCAAGACGTGAGCTCTGTTGAGGAGTTTCTATAGCATTACTCCTTGCAACAGTGCCCACAACATCCCGGAGTGATAGTTAATCCTCTCAAGTTGGGCTTCCTAGATCTGATTGATCGGAACTTTGCCCGGCCCTCACTCCCAAATCTCCCAACATATGCCAAACCAGCCATGCCTCTAAACCAGTTGTCTCCGCAAAGTTCCAATACAGCGACCCAAGGATCCCCTGCGATATCTTTTCAAACGCCAGATTACATCTTCCTCAACGTCGACCTCAATAATCAATGCTGCTCTGTTGTCGACAAGTTAATATCGGACACTACAACGGATCGTCAAGTTTTTCAGCTTCTCCGATCAGAGTATTACAAAAGCCACCCGCTCTGGTTCTTGGGTCTGAAAGAGTTAAAATCCATTGATTTTGTGAAATTCCTGGTCGATGCGGATATGGAATCTGCTATTGTTTCACGGCAGCCTAGAGACTACTTACCATCTCCAACAGAACCTTTGTATTCGCACAAATCGGATACCGACCCTCCAGTCCCACCGGGATTCATGATGAAGTTCTTTCGAAACCCTACCCATATCCGCTCTCTGCAATCCCGACGATGTGTAGAAAGGCTGCCGAAGAGACGAGGCAAAATAGAGTTTGATATAAGGAATCTACAAGATGATTTGTTCAAGGTTGGATGGGGGTTGCATTTTCATCAAGTCAGGAGTAGAGAAAAATATATCATGGTCTCATTGGGATTCATTGCCTTGGCTATGGTCTTTGGGGTATATTGGACCGTGGCGAGGCAAGATATACAAGGCGGATTCGGTGTAGCGGCTTTTGCATTGATGGTTTTCACTATCGTGGTTGGTGGACTTGATGCACATCGGTAATATACAGAGGTGGTGCCGCGTTGCCGTCAAAGGAGAATGCAACACATAAAATCTCCTCGTGTAGTTAGTAATCCTCCTTTACAGTCAGGTATATATGAAAGCAAACCATCAACCCCACTAGACTAATATCCCGAAAAAACAATAAAAACTTAAAACTTAAAACATTCGCGGATAATGTAGACAAAATAAAATTTCCATATGGTATTTTCTGAATAATAGAACTAAGACCCCTTTTCATTGTCTATATTGGGTTAGCTCGGGTAAAATCGCGAAGTTATTAGGTGCGGCGAAATTCTGGAAGACCTTCCGGACCCACTTCCTGTACGACCCCTTCTTCCCGCAATTGCTAGCCTCGTCTCCGAAGCAAGTTTTCGTGTGCCCAACTTTATATTTACCTAACCGGTATACTTCCTTGCCACGTATTTGGTTGGAATTGGCGTCCGATTCCAACAACTCAGATCCAGTAGGACCAGCGGGTTTTATTTTAGTATATAATTTTCAATAACATGTTTATCACATTTTCACAACTAAACTATCACTTTTAGTCCAAGTTTTACTGGAATTTCCAGAGGAATACCAGTTGGGATTCATCATTTCTTCTAAAATATATTTGAATGCATGAGAATATAACAAAAGTAAAATTGTTGATAATTGAATAGATTGTACATTATCTAGAGAATATTGTGACCAGCACAAAACCTTGAGACAAACTACTTCTACTGGGTTCTCGGGGATAAGGGGTCCAAAGTTAGTTGTAGGACTTATGAGTTCGTAAGACCGGTGGCAACCCGTATGATGGTAACGGGTTCGCCAGCGGCAACGGCATTTGCTGCTGAAGTTTTGGCGGAGGCAGCGGCCGCTTTCGCTGCTGAAACTATATCGGCAACGTTTCCGTTCTCGGGGATAAGGGGTGTAAAGTTGGTTGTGGGATCCGTAGGTCCTACCGGAATAGGTTTACCGTCTGGGCCAGTAGTAAGTTTACCGTCTGGGCCAGTGCAATTTACACATTTGTTAATGTTAACGATGGGTGTAGCAGAGACAGCGACCGCACCGACAATGATGAACAAAGAGAAACGCATGTCGAATGAATGAAGGATTTGGTGATTGTTCTTGGCAGGTAGATTTGATAGGAAGTGTGAATATATAAATGGATTTATAAAAAATTTAAGTATGATTGGTAAAATTTGTCTCGGGATATTAAAGCGAAATATGTAACTTGAATGAATTTGAAGAATTGAATTGAATTGTAAGATTGTTTGGATTTATGTGGGCTTGTATGAATGTGTATGCTGATGGTGATGATGATGATATTGATGTAGAGAGAGTCCGGGACCAATATTTATAGACGGCCTTGCCAATATTTTCTTTTAAGATGATAACGTATAGATGATTGATGTGGGAAGTTATTGGAACGAATTTGACCTTGGTTCTAGAGCTGAGCTGCTCTGTATTGTTTCAGGCTAGTATAGTTTTCTTTTTTTCTTCATGCAGCTTTCGTTTTTTTGTGTTGTCCGACAGTCTTCATTTTTTTTGTCTTTGCTATTTAGCTGTGTCTTTAACCACCCCTGCTGAACGAGGCGAATTTGTATTAAGTTTTGTAGGACTTGGAGTGTTGGACTCGCTATTCCGGCTAGTATGAGCAGGCGAGGCAGAAGCGAATACTGTATTGGCAAGCAATAGCAAAAACACAATTAATAAATTAATATTTATACCCAGCTAGCATACTTCCAAAACGTTAGGGGAGGATCAGCCTGAGGTAAGGCAACATGCACCTTCAGCGATTCGGAATACTTTTATTATTTTTTCCGAAACGTCTGTCAGAAGGGGTTTGTCGCATTCTTGATACCAGATGTTTAACTCCTGTACCTTGCTTTACGCTACGTCATTCTCAGTTCTGCTATGCCGCATATTCTTGTATTACATCATTAATATTTATCATTGAATTTTACTCCTTGCTTTGATTTTGTATTATAGTATATTATGTATTATATAGATAATAGTTGATAGTGATAACTATCAGTTATTATTTTAATAATAAATGATTATTATTATTATCAGTTATTTGTATAAAATATCTGTCACGGCGCATGCCGTACGTCGCGCGTGCACAGTAGCGTTGCCACGTACACTAATGTCACAGACCTACGGTCTTGATAGCACAAATACCTGTACCTTGTTTTGCGCTATATCGTTCCCAGTTCTGCTATGCCACATTTCTATATATTACACCAGGAAAAACCAAAAGTTGTTGAGAAGTCATATAAAGGGTTTTTAGAAGTTGACATGGATGCTGAGAAGTTGCTGGTTGACAAGCTGACATGGATTAAGCGAGAATCGCAACACCCCAGCAAAAAAAAAAAATCCTAGCAACACGTATATGTTGCTAGCAAATCCGAGAGAGGTAGGTGGATGACGATGAGCGTCTACTCGAAGACTCTATTCCTGCAAAGTTATTGGTGCTGATTAAGCTTGTGCGCTATTTGGTTTTACTCTCTGGCTTGTTTCTAGTTGTTTTCACCATTACTTTTAAATATTCTCAACTACATCACTAAATCAAAGTCTACCAGTGGACTCTTAAAGTCCTCCCACAGCTTCTCATCAGTAGAGTATCTTTGTATTCAAATAACTTCCAAGACGACGCGATCACAATAATAATAATGATACAAATAATAATGATACTCTATTTTTGTCGTCTTGTAATCAAATCTTCGTATCAATGTATACTTTCACCGTTTCTTTTAAGACGGTAACCGTGTTCTTTCATACCTTTCCCCCTTAATCTCCTTTTTTTCAACCCTCAACACTCTACCATACCAATCACGACATTCAAACAACCCTTATCCAAGATCTATAAGGTACAAGATCATTCGCCAAAAAACTAAAGTAGCTTGGGCTTGACTGCCAAAATAGTCGTGGATAATAAATGTCTATTAGATACAAAGACTGCCACATTGTGGGTTGTCGCAGTACAGACACCTATTCCTATCGGCATTGGTTTTGCCAGCAGGATATGGCTGATTTTGTTGAATACCGACTAACCAAAAACAGTCCACCACAATAGGAGATGAAGCGAGAAAGATGACACTAGTATGATGTTAGCTCGTCTGGACTGTGGATCATTTTAATATACATATATATAAGAATGGTTTCTAAACTGTACCCGAGAACTGTAGAGACAATTGATAGCTGCATTTCGAAGGCGTATTTCAACTTGTTTCACTAGCGAATGTTGAGGAAGATTGCAAGGGCGATAGCCTAAGGCATAGAAATATGAAGGAGTAAATATTGAGTGAATCGAAGTATTGAAAGAGATTGAGTACCGGTATCAATAAAGCTTGAGTATTCAGGACTTATTAAGCAATGGTGACTAGATAATTGTCTTCCTAATGCTGCTCTAATATATATATATATATATATATCTACCGTTCCACAAAGACGAATACATACATATATGCTTATTATCAAGTCTGAAGCGGGATCAGGCTTGATTTCGAAATAAGGAATATGGTCCCGAGCCTTATTAAGCATCTAGATGCTAATAATCTGACAATGACAACTATATCGCATCAAAACACTTTCGCCTTCGTGGACCTGATTGAACTTATCTAATTATGATAATGGTGTAAGGAACATTTAGCTACTTTTATGCAACATCAAGACAGGGTTTCTCGAATAGAAGGCAGAAGAAGGCTAAAGAGCATCGAGCCGGTTTAATAGGGTTAGAATGCTTTAACTCGGTTAAATATACGAGCTACAAGTCCTCTTGTGCTAGGAATAGAGTATATACCTGCAGATAGAAGAGTTTATGTTCCGTAACGTGTGATTTATCCGATATTATGTATGTTGACTTGTTTTAAATTGCTTTGCTGACAACACTCTGTTGAAGATCTCTGGGCTTATTCCATATTCTCCTAACCAAGTTCTTCGCAAACTTGATCCCACACCACCTCCCCGTGAGGAGGCAAGTCCATTGGTGCCCCGAACACCTAAGTGTACGAAGGATGTAGTCAATATGATGTCAAGAATCCATACTACCCCTCGATCACGGCTCCCCCAATCAAAAATACAGCGCGCACTGGAGCAATCCACGATCGAGTGCTCCATAATTAAACAGAATTACAAGAACCTCGAGGCCAGTGTTCACGAATTGAAAAGAAGACAAAATCTGAAGAGAATTGGCCCAGCATATAGCGAAATGGGAAGGTCTCGATTGTGGACCAAGGACGCTATTGAGAAATACTTTCGATTAAAGCGCGAACAGGCACTAAAAGAAGAACAGAAGCCGGCTAAGAAGGCAAAGACCCTCGCAAATAAAGAAAACATTCAGCCTGGGGCTCTCATTCATGAATCTATGCCGTCTTCGTCGTCTACAATGCAGAGGTAGACCATTGAAGACAATGCCCCATATTGGGTGATGGAACTCCGTTGAAACCATACAAAATATATAATATTAAAATAAATATTATTCAGAAAACCATTCTCATTCGTTATTGCTCTTTCATTCACCAATTTGTCAAATAAATCAAGCATAAATATATAAGGTGCCATAATCGTCGATGCGTCCGTGTGTTGTGTTGTGGCCACATGTGCGGGTTTTCTTGTAACTAACTAAGTCAAGCTCTGGGCAACACTCAACAAATAAGAAAAATAATATATTATTCAATGTAATTCAACGAATTATATGCTTATGAATACAAAAACTATATCAATCTACCCGTCTTCTTCAAGATCATCGGGTGCGTAGCCTGAATAATACATTGCCTGCGGCTGAACGCGGCTAGATCGTCGAAGAGGTATCTCTGCCTCTATAATAAGGTCCTCATCTTCCTCACTCGATTCTGCCTCATCGGATACCTCAATAAGAGGTCGCCCTGGCTCCAGCCCTCGCTGCTCTGCTATATTTGCAAGTGTAACGAACCTTTCGTTCGGTTCCTGGTGAACCTTCCTTCTTTTGGCCGGCCTCATACCTTCCATCTCAACCTTGTTATTTTCATTTATTTGCTTTTCTAAAATAAGCTGAACCATAACATCATCGAAGCCTCTACTGATTTTTCGAGCTTTCAGCCGTGCAGAGGGACTTCGCATATAGGCCTTGAGCATACAACGAATATCCTGACTTTTCGTAGGGGTTGCAATATCATGGATTACTTTGGGGGGTGGGGTAGGTGGTCGCCGGGTGACTACCCAGCGATTTTGTAATGGTTTGTGGCGGTTGCAGGGGTAAAGTCCAGTTGCCCTCCATCCTGCAGTAATATTCTTTATTGTAAAGGCAGCTGTACGTGCTTCGGCATAGAATTGAAGGAATAATGCCTTATCTACGCGTGTAGTATCAGTAATACTGACAAACTCGCCTAGTTGCCGCCGATATGCGGCTTTCAAAGCTGAAAAACACCCCAGATCTAGTGGCTGGGTGACGTGGGATGTGTGAGCAGGTAAAAACATCAAATAAACATTGTTGAAATAGCATTGAAGCATGAATTCGTCTGTTGTATGTGATCCATGGCCGTCGACCACGAGCAATCTCGCCTCGGAGGGATCACCAGGGTCTGTTTCTGGCAAAAACACCTTTATTAACCATTCTTCAGCGATAGCATTACTCGTCCAGCCATTCTTCGAGAAGGTCACATGCCAATTGGGATTATCTTCTAATATTTTCGCACGAAACCATTGATCCTGAATGGATTTTGCCTTGAAAATAACCAGTGGATTGAGGGCGACCCCTGTAGCAGATACACACTCCACAAATGAGGTCCAAGAACGTGAATGATCTGTTTTTACACGGACCTGACCCTCCTGGTGACTGGAGCTTCCGATAACAAGACCATTCGTACCCATTCCAGCCATGATACCCCCCTCATCGGCGTTGTATCGTCGTCTTGGGGGTATCCAAGATACCGTCTCATACAAGTCAAATAACTTGTTAATATTATTCGGATTGGTGCAATTGACTCGCTGCCAGTTAGTACGGCGGCCAAGCTTAGTTTTAAGACGTGGATTACGCCGTACAAACTTGGTAGTCCACTTTTTACCCAATGCATCGTAATCCCTTTGGTTCTGGAGGATTTTCGTTGCGATACCCCGGACTTGGGCGTGTGTAGGGGCACAGCCGAGGGCTTCCTGGCGTAGAACCCAATTTGCAAGACCTTCTTCTTGTGCACGAGAAAGCCTCTGCTGACTATCATGGGCGATACTATGAGGTTGCTGGGTAGCAAGGCGATTTTGGAGGGTAGTGCGAGGTATCGCGTAGGTGGTAGCAGCAGAGCGCATTGATTGGCCGTTTTTGATAGCGTCTATGGCAGCAGCCATATCGGCTTCAGTATATTTGCAAGTTCTAGGCATTATAATAGATTTGTGAAAAAAACTAGCTTATTTGGCTAAATACTGCGGATGTATGAGGAAGGTGAAGAAGACGCGCATGATCGCGTGAAGTGGGATTTCGCGAAAACATGGTGTGTTGGGCCTCAGGGGTGGTCCATTTTGGGGGTGTTTGACTTATCCTCCATGACTAAGTTAGCCCATTGAGTCGCAAGCTAGAAACAACACAGTTTTCCAGATGTACACGTAAGTAGGTATATATTATATACACAAAGCACACCCATATAACCTTCAACTGCTCAGCTTCAATATTCTAATCAAAGTTCGATTCCTGTCCTAATTTGTTCATAGCCCCTCATGAAGTATCGCACTCGGCCTTCCTCGATCTGGACGCGATCTTCTTCGAGTTCGGCTGTTATGGTGTAAAGAGTAGGGAGCCGGAAAATGCAGCGGTAGAGATCAGACAAGATTAAACTGCAAGATCGGCTAAGACATAGTTTTATCCTGTCACTTGAATTATGCCTGATCTGCAGGCGGACGTCTCTACGCTGAAAGTGTAAACAAATTCGTATAAAAATTCGGCTTGCGTCCTCCCTAGTTTCCGCCGTTAGCTAAGTTTCTCCCACCGCAAGGGTTCGAGAGATTCGTACAATTCCATATCCCCACAGGCCTGATAATCCATAAGTTGTATTTTGCCAAAGTTTTGGGACCAAATTTGCCAAGGATCGCCCCATTTTGCATTTGCAGTCATTCGTCGATACACTGGGTACTGTTCTTCATCCTCTTTGGAACCCCATTTGCCCCAGACTATCCAACAGATACCGTAGCGACCTTGGACCAGAATCAACCATCTCGTAACGGTCAAGAAGTGCATTATGATACTATCGCAGTCTCGCTTCAAAAGGTCGGTTTTAAAATACCCCGCAAGCTCACCGCTCGGCGATGGTGGAAGGGACACCTGGGCCGTGGTTCTCAAATGTCGATTTTTAGTTTGAGCGCCTCTGATTAACCCATGCTCGGCTATGAATCTATCTTGCCATGTGTAGACGCGCCGAGGTTGTGATCTGAAACCGTTCCGAGGTTGTTCGCTTGTGTACGGAAATATCGTAGCCCTATAGTACTAGACAACAAGTCTGCGTTATTCAGCTGGTTTCACACCAAAAGTGGCTGTTTTCGAACACTAAAACAACCTTACCAATTAAGCTAAAAAAAATACAAAAAATAAATCAATAAATCAGTAAGTTAAGCAGTATATTGTATATTTTTAATTAATTTTTTTAGACAGTTTATATGGTTTTATTCAAAAATAAACCTTTTATTTGTTAAAATTTTCCCTTTTTTTGGTGCAACACCACCAAATCTTGGTGTACAATTTCTGAATGATTTAAAAAGGCATCTAATAATTTGGTTTTATCGAGTTTTAAAAATCTAAAAAAATCTAAATATATGGTCTTTATTAGATATTTTCATAAAAACTTGTTTTTATATTTTAATAAAAATTTTTAAATTATAATTCGTGGGAGAATATCTACTTACTTTTGGTGTGTTTTCACAAAATAACGCAGACTTTTTGTCGGTAACTGTAAGTCTTAGATAGTTCCTGATCCCTCCTTTCAAAGCATATTCCTGCCAAAGCATGGCGTACAGGATTTTCGAAGAACGAGCTAAAGAAAACCGGTTGAATGGGAAGGCCATCAGGCCCGGCTGTGGCGATGAATCTAGAAACCGTCCTAGTAGCAAATACACATCATATGACAAGCTTTCAATGGTGGGTGGCATGGTCAAATCCGCTAGCAGCGCCGTGCCAAAAAGCGATTTGGCCTCGTCTTATTCTCATCGGGGCACAAACACCCTGAATAGGATAGCTGCTAAAATTGTGTAGAGGCCCAGTTCACTGCCTATTTCAGGTGGATGTCATTTGTAATCGGTGTTAGTTAGTTCAAACCTCATTTGTATTAACTAGTTACTGGTACATATATTAATGCATGTAAAGAAGCAAAATCAATTTTGACAACAAAATTGAAACAGGCCAAAACTTATCGGGATCCATTTTAGGGCGGGGCCCAGGACTTGAGCACTCCAACTGCAACATCAATTCTGGGTAGATCACTTTCGCCCTCGCTTTGTAAAAGTGATATGCATCTGGTGTTTCGTCTGCAGGTGATATTTGAACTCAAGTTCACCGTTGTATACGTCGATGCAACCAGGGTAGGGGCACTCGTACCGCCCCGAAACCTTTTGAAGCTGAAAATGCTGATTGTTGTAATGCCTCCACAGATTGAATTTGGTGCCATATTGATGAAGGCGTCTCGTAACATCGTTCGACGAGTCGTAGAAGCAAGCTGGGCAATGGAGATCTTGAATTTCTAGATCTAGATTATCTCGGGGTAGGGACTGGAGAGTGGCAACTTTGGGAGCGCCCTGGGGCTCACGCTCCGGTTTCAATTTGAAAAGCTCTTCGAACTCTTCCATGTCATAGATCATAGAGGAGTCGCTGTCCCACATTTCCTCGTCCTCATTCTGGCCCGTCATTTGGAGCTCCGGTATTCCTCGTGATTCTGATTCTTGTCCCGTTAAATTGGCCTTGCCGCTTGGTATTTTTGCTCTCGGTTGCCGCCGTACGGACCTAGACAAATCATCCTGCCGCCGACACAAGGAGATCATCGCGGTTAAAGTTGCAATCCGGCGGGCTCTGCTTTCGGCGAAACTTTCATTTTTCGGTTTATCCTCGAACAAATAAACACTTAGAAGCCGACGTTCTTCAAGAAAAATACCATCACTTCTGTCTTCTTCAGAGGGGTATTCGGCTTCCCCGCGTCTTTGCCTCTCGATCTCAGCGGTGCCGTTATGTGCAAAGTAGTGTTTCCAGGCGTCTCTAAATGCATGGCGTCTCTCTTTCGTCTTGAATGCGTCTCTCTTTCGCTTCAAGTTTTCAAGTTTTTCCTCTGATTTTCTCGCTCCTGTTCCGTATTTCTCCGCATTCCTCTTCCGAAGCCTCTGATACTCTGTATCCAGCCTCTGATACTCCCCGCTGTCACAGGTCCAGACCTGCATTTTCTTCTGTACTTCTGTGTAGCGAGCTGGAATAGACTCTCATCTGACGGCCTCCCTAGGAATGCCGCATGTACATCGGGAGCAAAACGACTGGTGTAAAACCTTGAGAAGGTCCTACTATTTGAATGTCCCATGCTCCGATTACGGCGTGCGTCCGAGATAATTCGCTCTCCTTCTCTAAATATTGTTTCTTTGTATTGTTAGTTACTCCGAAGTTTGGTCATCAGCATTGGAGCAATCGACTTAAACTTACGATCCATCGCTTCCCCAGCTCCCCGGCGAAAATTGTAAAGTTGCATAGGATTTGGGAACCCGAGCTCGAACCCTAAGGTGCGAATGTAATTGTACAAAGATTGATACATCATACTTTCATTCGAAATTTCGCTGCCCCTTGGACTTTTAATTGCTTTTCTAATTAATGGAAGCTCCATGACTGACTCTTTCCATTGAAGCTGCAAACTCTTACAACCCGGGGGTATCTTATCAAAGTATAAATCGCTCGGTTCCTTAATAAATTCGCTGTCGAACGCTTCGTCGTCAAAGGCGAGAGCAACAATATGGTTAATCACATCGAATGCCAGAGGGTCGTCTGTCTCGCTGAACACATAGCCAGTACTATGTCTATCATATTAGCGTCTGTCCCAATCTCTTAAACCCCTCTCAACGAAGAAACTTACGGCTGCGTTTTGTTTGCTTTCGCTTTGTCGAGCCGATTATCTAAGATGAGAAGCAATACCTGTTCCTCCGGGATAGTTGGATGATTGATTTTGTAAAGCTCTACGTCCTTATATTTCAAGGAATCTATCTCTCCGGATCCTTGTACAAAGGCACTGGGACGGCAAGATGTCGAACACCCTAATAGCATACACAAAGATAGCTGGAGACGATAGCGGTCAAGAGGGAAAATGATCTCGGACTGCTTCCAATTATGACACAGAAAGATGAAAAGGTCATCGGCATTTGCAACCTCTTTAGTGTCCGTGCTTTCACGAAGGCCAAAAGCAGGCTTCAAAACTTTCACTATCCACTGTTATGGCGTTAGCGTAAATCAACAACGAACAACTGGAAGTGTAACGTACAGCTAGTACATCATTGTCTTTTGGTTTCCCAGCGAATAACTTGCAGTTTCTGGTGTTAGCACATGGATAATACCTAAACTGTGGTTCTGTGTCCCTACCGGCACCAACGTCGCCATAGATAGTCTGCGATTTTTTGAGAACTAACTACAAGTACCGTCGCAACAGACTGACCCTTCTCTGTGTAACGTGCATTCTTACAGATTCTAATATCTTTTGTAAGCTCGTCTTCTGACTCTTCTGACTCTTCTGACTCCTCTGAAGTAATATTATCTTTCTCGGAGTAATGGCCAGATTGGTTTTCAGTCAGCAAAAATGCCTCCTGAAATTTCTCAAAGTCGAGTGACATTGTTTGGGACGAACGAAGGGTGAAACGAATAAGGTGGAAGAGGTGAATCCTGTTTTAGGATAGAGAATGTACTTGGTTCGCTTGTTGTGTAGGACCGGTTTTAGATGCCGTTCGGAAACAGGTTGTAGCTTTTTCTAGTAAGATGCTTAACAAGGGCTTTGAGAAGGATTGTGAACAAGGCTTGTAAGTGAGACCCGGTATTTCTTCGCGAAGTCTCCATACTTTGACAAGCCAATAATATACTAAGCAAGCGCTGAAAAGCAAAGAGAATATGCATATAAGATGGAGGGTCACTCAGTGTATAAGATATGCACGATCAAATGCATCAAAATAATGTAAATAGCCAGATACATCGAGAAAGCCATCAAAATAATACCCAGCGAGAGGGGGGCGTTGGGAGGGTACAGAGCTGTCGCAAGTGTGGTAAGCCTGGCTATAATGTACGAACATGCAAAGAAGTTGCATCATAATGTAATTAATTAATTCCATATCTTTTTATTCTCTTATAGAGCAAGTGTGGTTGTGCAATCGATGATTCTGTCGGCGAGGTGTTGAAAAGTGGCCCGCTCGCTTGTGTGGCCCGCTCGCTTATGAACTACCTTATATGTGTCAGAACTGGACCAGCCCGACGCCACAATGAGGGTGGCTAGTGGTCTACCGCATCATATGATTGGTGGAGCCTCTCTCATGATCATCATATACTGAAACCTCAGGAGAAGAGATCTGTGCATCATTTTCCATGTATATAAGAGACACATTGGGTAATCCCAATGAGAAGAGAATAGACATCATGATAACCCTCCTCGTAATGACCACAGTATTTTGACAATATGGTGTTGCAGTTTTTTGGTTTTGTGTTGGGGGACTAAAATAAGTGTTTATTTGGGGGACGAAAATAGCAAATCCCTAAAAAGTTATCTCCTACTATGATTAATAGGACTATAATTTAGGAATAAATTATTATATTTCTATTAATAGTTAGAATACTAAGATTTTTTAGTTATAGGCACTCTTTATTGTACATCTTACCTAAAAGGCTCTACTTTGGTAGGCCTCGTAGAAAGAAGACCAGCCAATTTCAGCTTCTCCTGGTGCTTTAAGGCTTTTCTTCAGCTTGGTCTAATGTGTTATGCTCATAGTTTAAGAAATTATGGATACCAGCTGCTAACGGAGCTCTCCTATTGTTAGGTTAGGTCACCCTCAAGTGTTTCTCCAGGGTCCAGGAACAGAAACTTATGATCAAGTCCTGCTACTGTCATGGAGAATCTTCTCGGGTAACAATTCCAAGCTGGGCTAACTCAATAATTGGTCATGCGCATGCGGCCGCACCTCCATACACTTGGTAATGACCACAGTATTTTGACACACAGCAATGCTTGTATCTGTCAAAATACTGTGGTCATTACGAGGAGGGTTATCACGATGTCTATTCTCTTCTCATTGGGATTACCCAATGTGTCTCTTATATAAATGGAAAATGGTGCACAGATCTCTTTTCCTGAGGTTTCAGTATATGATGATCATGAGAGAGGCTCCACCAACCATATGATGCGGTAGACCACTAGCCACCCTCATTGTGGCGTCGGGCTGGTCCAATTGGGCATGTCGGAGGAACTCCACTTTCCAACATCAGCAACGCAAAGACTTTTTTAATATTATTTTTTATATATACAGCAGTATATATTGGCAATTGGGTTAAACTGGTTTCGCAAGTCGGACACAGAGTTAATCACCTTCACAAAACTCAATCATAGCAGACGGAGGATTCTATCACTAATTTCACAGGTGGAACAATGGTTTTAAGCAAACCACGAGCGAAATACTGGAATGTGTATTCAGTAACTCGGCTGAGGGCGCTTAAGGACTTGTCACGAGTTTTTTAAGCAATTGGCAGATTTTAAATGTTTTTTGATGATACTGACAAGTTTGCCAGCTATTACACTTCTGAAACCCAGGATGGCGCGTTGCCTCCGAAGTGCGGCTCGCGTGTTTCTGATGCATTCTCGTGTAATATTCCTCTCCGTTGCTGGGGCAAGTATAAATGCTCAATTATTGGTATCTTTCCTCTTGAGTTCATTATTTGACAGTTTCTCCTGAGAGAGTATACGACTAATAATATTGGGGAATAGGAAATCTGAGAAAACAATTTGTGGTAGCCGTATCTCTATAATATTCAGCTGATAAGCTTTTATATTTGGTATCCAGATGTACTCCGATTCTCATTAAAGGTTATTCGGGCTAGCGAAGAGATATATTGCCGATGTAACAATATCGATATGCGTCATATAATTAGCCTTATCACGGACAGGATGTTTTATGTAAGGTTAATTGGCATATTCTCTATTAATTTAGTAGGCTATTTTTGTCATAGCCACTAAAATTGTGTTTTGGCTCGTCCAGGTAGATCAGGTATACCGCTTCCAGTTAGTTTATCAAAATACGTAATGCAGTATATAATGTTACCATACGCTACCATAGGATATAGCATAATTTAAGAAGATTATGATCGTGCCATTTTTCTACTATCAACTAAACGTAATATTAATACAGTAATCTCGAGTGGAGATAATGCTGCTAGTGCTGCTTTTCATATTTAGTGAATTTATGTAGTATTATCTTAAATTTTAACTAATTTGCAGCTTTCTCCCTTATAACTATCGTATGTTATTAGTGTTGCGGTCGGATGATGTCGCGAGGTTTTATCTTCTGTAAGTATTAAAGGATGCGATGATATTTTTATTTGTATAATTAATTTTGAATAATTTTGGATCAGTTCGTGGAGCCGTTTGTATCAGTTGGAGGAACACCACTATTCCCTGAAGCATCACCTGGGTTTTTCGAAGAGGCATCTACACCTGCGGGGGGAATACTAGGATTCCCTGAGGCGTCACCTGGGTTTGTCGAGGGGGCACCTGTATTTGCGGAAGGATCACTTGAGTTGGATGGAGGTGCGCCGCTCAACAATTGCCCTAGCGCTTCATTAAACTCAGCTTCCGAGCCTTGTGACACCTGGGCTAGGCGAGTCAGCTGTGATTCTGGTGCATTCTTGATGGCATCAAGTATGCTGGCTGGCGGATTTAGCCCTGATATTTTGCTTAGAAGAGTATCCTTGATACTAGACGCAGGTGCAGTTCCGCCTGTCGGCGGGGTTTCGCCTGTCGATGAGGTTTCGCCCGTCGGTGGGGTCCCGCCTGTCGGTGGAGTCCCACCTGTTGATGGGGTTTCGCCAGTCAATGGGGTTTCGCCTGTCGGTGGGGTCCCGCCTGTCGATGGGGTTTCGCCCGTCAGTGGGGTTTCGCCTGTTGTCTGACGCTTGATTTGGACGCCGCGAGATTGCCAATCCCGATGCTGGTCCGAGCGTGGCATTCTATAGGGGCGATTGGAAGCTGCAGTTTAAAAGATGTTAGCCGCTTTCACTTCTTTAGCCGCAGGGCTACGCGTACAATTTGCTGTGTTATCAAAATCACTAACGGGTGCAGCTGGGATACCGATGATTGAACTTACACTCCTTTCCAAGCCTAAGATCGGCTGCCAGCGTGCCAGATACAAGGAATAGGATAATTGAAAGTGTTAGCACCTTCATTTTGGTAATAATCCAGATATAAGCTGAATCAGAGGGATTATAGCTATGGGGCCTGGATATATGCTAATTTGCGTGCGAAATATGTGGCGTCGTATAATATATTAATATGCTTATAGCAAAAATAAAAGAATATTCGTTAAAGATGTTCGATAACTTGCTGGGCCCGCCAGAGTTATGAAACTATTAAAATTCAAGGCCGTGAAGAGAATTTATAACGATTATATATATTTACTATTGGTTGCTCATCTAGGGGAGTAAGGAGAAGAAGTCTACAAGGGAGAATCAAATATTATATATAACCCATATAACCTTCGCGAAACCTCAAAATTTATTATAATTAGCCTCCCAAATTCAAATGTTTGACAAAGAATGCATAGCGAGATATCAATAACTCTAGTTTTACAGCTAATAGGAGAAATATGTTTAGTTTCGTCTAAGAGGTCATACGTCTATTGGATACTCCTAGTAGCGTTTGAGGTTGGATCCTTGGCTCGTATGTACGGTACCAGACGGAAACAGCCCTGCGTTGTCGGACCAGAACGTGTTGAGTGATCTGCAACAAGGTCGGTTTTAGATTTCGAAGCTAACTAAGTTATTAACAATGTTCAACGCCAGAAAAGTCAACACATTTGACTTTTTAAGCACAAGTTCCCCTTGTTTCACGATCGTGTTGCAGGCAATAGTAGCAAAAATGCAACGTGCGAGAACAAAGATAGACGGGACAATGAGTATGTAAAACTGGAGAAGATGTCGGCTGCAGTAGTCAGGAGAAATCGCGTCTCACCGTGCTCGTGATTTAGTCTACATGTATACAGCGGCTGGGTAAAAAATTCAACTAGTATATGTAATTTTATAAGCTTTACTCATGCTTAGCTCCCAAGCTTCCATAAGGCGCATCTTTATATAACTCGTGCTCTACCCCATAAAGTTTAAACGGTTTTAACTCATATTTAAAAAGTCTCACCAAAAAATACGCTGCATCAGATATGTGAGAGAATGTTCGTTTCCTTTCTTGTGCTCCCTGTCCCTCTTGATACATGCTAAATCCCCATATTCTATTAGGCTAGACCTTAGCAAGAGGCATATACGGCCAATGCATACGGCCATTGACCGTATCGTGAGTATCCTTAGCCCTTTGAAAATCAAACTTGATCACTCATATATAACGCTGTTGTACTTTCGAATCGATGTAATTTTATCATTCATTCCACACGTAACCAAGCTGGCTTGGACACAGACTAAATATTTTTTCTAATAATCATTTATTATTTTGACTAATTCTTGTTTTTATTTCAACCTTTCTATGGTATTTCTCACTTGAGTGCTTGGTCTTTGTTGTGGTACCTGAAGTCTAATCGTGGTGTCTCTATCTGTAGATCTTTACGAATTAATCTTAACGGAACGGAAGCTGGCCTGTCCTTATTTAATATTTGTCTTAATTTGCACTTATTCAAACTGTTGAAACAATGGTCTCATCGAGTCTATTTTCTTTCGCTTTGTATCTTGGGCTTTTTGCGCTAGAAGCTTCTGCGGGTCCTATTCGGGCTGCGGAGCTTCGCAGTCACAGAGGTTTCGAGAAGCGGGCCACCTTTCAAGATGGTGTGAAATTGGTTCCAATTCGAGAGGACGTATTGTACCCACATTTACGAAAAAGAGCCGACGATTTTTCCAGGTTGGAACTTAGAGACCAAGCTAAACTGTCATTCGTAGGCAGCAGGGGTAGGTATTTCACGAAAATAAACCAGCTATACAGCTTCAGCTACATCGAGAAGAAAATTTGCTAATGTTAGTACCTATGCTTTACAGAGAAAGGAAGTGATTCATATGTCGCCCATATGACAATGGACAAGCCGGATCCAAAACACCCGCTAATTCTGCTTGAGAGTTTCGATGATCTCACGGACAGTATCACCTGTACAGACCATGATCGCACGATCGCTTTAAAATTCAAGACCAAGAGTTCCATGGACGGCGCTGTCGTGGCCTGGGATTGGATAAACCAAAGCCAGGATGACTTCTTTTACCTGATCACGCATCACGAGCATGCGGGATGTGGTCCTGAGCTTGAAAGAGCCCCACACAAAGTCGTTGCTGTTAGCTATGACGCGGCTGCTTTAACTATAAAGCTTACCACAGAGCACAGCGCCTGGGACGAGGCTGCCAAGAATTTCAACGTCACTCTAAGTACACACGAAAACATCAAGAGAGACGCTGGTGATGTGGCTATCGAATGGGGAAAGAAACTCTTTCAATGTTTCCAGGAGATAGCTCTTGATTTAAGCTTACCGTATCAGGCCTATAAGGTTGGGAGTGCGGTGGCGACTAGTGTGGCTGCAGCACTAGTCCCTGTTGTTGTCAATAGAGGAATCAGCCTTGATACGGGTGACAAACTTAACGGCCTGACGCTGATGGACGATTTCACCAAAGCTGGTACTGGTAAGGAAGTACTTCAAGTGAAATGCGATACTTGCGGTCTCACCGGTGAAATCATGTTTGACGGTAAAGTGGAGGTGGAGGATGGAAACCTCAAGGAACTGTCCCTTAGTGCTACCCCCAAAAACCTCGGCTTGAACCTTGTGTTAGCGATTAAGGCTCAGATCATGGTCGCGAGAACAGTACCATTCAACGCTATGCCGGACATACCCCTGACTCCCGCCTACATCCCCTGGGTTATCACGTTCGGACCAGCTATTAAGTTCAAGACTGGTATGACACTAAAAACACTTCTTTCCGGCGAGTTCAAGGTAGGATTCAAGGCGGGCATTGCCGATTCCGCCCAAGCGACTCTTAACTTCATGAGGCCGGAAAATTCTCAAGTAAGCGGCTGGATTCCAACTGTCGAGCCTGTTTTCGAGCGCGGAAACATCAAATCCCAAAGCGACATCCAATTCTTCTTCATGCCCGCCCTGACCATTGGTGTTGCCGTTGCGGGAAACACCGCTAAAGTCGAGGGTTACATCGGACTTAAGCCTTCGATAACTGGGTCCGTTATCATGGGCAATAATCCTGCAGGATTCTGCAAGGACAGACCAACCGATGGTACAGGTGGTATTAAGCTTACTGGTCATATGGATTTTGACGTGATGGTTCATGCGGGTATGGATGCGGCAGAAACAGTTTTGATACCCGCTTTCGAAAGGAAATATCCTCTTCAGGAGCCGATCCAATTCCCTGAGCTCTGCATGGCATCGCCTAACTATTAGAGCAATTGGAATCAGACATCTCGGAGACGTGCAGCTCCAATTAAGCGGTGTTGTCATTGGCCGGAGCTTAAGTGAGAAAATTTTATTAAATTCAAAACTAGAATCAGACGTCTTTTAATTATAATTAAATATTTTTATGTTATTAGTGTGAGGCGTAGCCTCGCTGTGTAGATAGGACCGCTTACCTTGTTGTGGTGGTGATCGGGCCGAGCGCTAGAGCTGACCGTGCAGTGGGGAGCTGGCCGAGCTTATAGGACCGACTTCCCTCGGCACTTCTTAATCAATCACCTTACTATTCACACATGCCTTCTTTCAATTGGTAGCATCGACAACCTCGATCTGACAGTCATCCCGGGTTCTGAGCCTTCTCCCGTCCCGTTTGTAGGACCCCAGAGTTGAAAGGTAAAACTGAAAGAGATATCGTGTGCGTGGTCGTAGAAGTCCGGGTGGGGTGACCCGTCCCTTAGTTCGTTAGCAAGCTCATCGAAATACGTTTACCTTACTTCTCATCCCCCCCACGACACCTCGTTTTCGTTCGCCATCCCAAAAAAGCTTATTTCCTTCTTCACCACTTCATTCTCTACCTATGTCTTCTTTTCTAGGTTAGTTACCTTGGAAATCTAGCTCACAAGTAATCATGAAAAGCGTTCTTGCCGTAAATTAAACTAAATCAATCTTTTACTCAATAGATTTTTATGTTGTGTGAGGTTGGTTGTTGCCCTCAAGCAGTATAAGCTAGCTCGTTATTAAGTATCGAAAAATTAGATGGTGTAGTTTGTAGAAAGCATAAGTGTGATGATGTGTCGTAGCTGCCTTCGTGATATTCGAAGAGCCTTCTGAGGACAGAGACCTTAAGCCGTCGTTTAGCTATTGATGCATTCGCCAAAGCCATCATTAACCTATTGACGCACCAGTTAAAAAGACCTAGCCGTTATTCTACGTGGGAAAGCAGTGCTTTTTTAGCTAAAAGGGGGGAATAAACAGGGGTCGGAGCTAATAAACACCTCATCTTGATGCTAGATACTTTGTGCTCTTATAGACTTTGCTATCAAGGCTATGGCTGAAAAAGGCCTTGTTCGCTACACCGAGATTATTTTCGAAAGTTTAATCTGGTTTTGCGATTCTAAAAATATTGCAGAGGATAATCCTATATATCGCAAAATTTTATTCGTGGCAGGGTCTGCAACTTTTCAGTTATATTTTCATGACGACCGTGGGCTGTATCTCCCTTTCAGCCACTCCAGCTAGCATATCCGCCCCTTAAATATCCTGATTGTTAGTTTTACTGACTTCATTACGGGGTACTTGAGATGCTTACATCTTGCGCCAACAACCTTCTATCTTTTGTTTTACATCTTTTGTTCCCCATTGCCGATGCCACATCAGACTTTATTCCGTTTTCCGCATCCTATGTTTCTTTAATTTCGGTACGAGCATCGAAAATTAGAACCAATACAAATTGTAAAGCTAATGCTTTTCCTCTTAAGGCTTTAAAGTTTAAATTTTAAATTATGACGTTTTCTCCAACTTGTTTGTCCTATAAATTGATTGCAAAAGGTTAGTACCCATGTTAATTAAAATTGGTATGACTGACTCGAGTAGAACTGCTATCGGTTATTTACACTCTCTTAAGACTAAAGCAAGGGTATATTTGCAAGAATACTTGCAATCGAGAAAGAAAGATGTAGCTTTCATGGCTAAACCAGCCTCATAAACGTAATCGGCCTTTCTATCTTACAAAGTCTTTCCGATCTGATAGGTTAACCGCATCCGAAAATGCAAGAGTGATATCTAGACTTGTCACGAGTTTTTTAAGCAATTGGCAGGTTTTAAATGTTTTTTTGATAGTGAAAAATTCGTCAGCTATTACACGTCACGTGCACCACTGAAACCCTTCCTACCAGATTGGTCAACGGGACGGAAACGGGCGAGGATGGCGTGTTGATTCCGAAGTGCGGCTCGCGTGTTTCCCGATCGATGCGTTGATTTTGCTGTTCCCCTCATAATTATTCCCATAAATAGTTCGCCCCCCTGAAACAAAACGCAGTTCGATTGGCTCAAACTGAAACGACGGCAAAATACCACAATTTCAATTGGCTCGTACTACTTCCTACCTCGAAAATGGCCCAACCCCAACTCCCAAACCCTCAAGCTCTAATAGTTGCCTCCATGCAAATCATCGCGAACGAGATCATTGCAATGTCTCAGCAGGTTGCCCTCAATGTGCTTACTGCCACCGCCAACCCCCAAACGCTCACCACCCAAGGCCTCCAGGTCCTCCAGGATCAGCTCACCGCCATGGACGCCCGCATTACCGCCATGGACGCCCGTATGACCGCCTTGTATGTACAAATCATTATCTTCCCTCTCCTTCCATGTGCCTGACATTTCGTCCCATCCCAGCCATGACCTCCTCCCCATGCGCCTCTATAATTCTCCCATAGACCGAGAGACTGTCCGTCTCCCTCCCGGCGTCATTCTGCCCCAGCCGCTCACGCTGAATTCCATCCGCGAACTGACAGGTAAGTTTCCCATCATTCATACCACCTGCCCAGGAACAAGCGTAGTTCGCTGATTCATTGCAATCGACCCACGCCCTGCCTGCCAGCAAATAGCCACTGCCTTGGATCTCCCTGCTCTGCCCGGTAACTCCACCCTCAGGGAGCATCCGAGCAGATCGCGACCTTCCTAGGCCACCCCCTCTACCTCTAGGTGGTCTCCTCTTCTTCTTCTTCTTCTTCTTCTTCTTCTTCTTCTTCTTCTTCTTCTTCTTCTTCTTCTTCTTCTTCTTCTTCTTCTTCTTCTTCTTCTTCTTCTTCTTCTTCTTCTTCTTCTTCTTCTCCTCCTCCTCCTTGTCTATGCTTGGAGCTTCTTCACGACTTCCTGCGATATGAAGATGACGTAGCAAATGCGGCAAGAATTCAACTCCATTTGTATATAAATTTACTTCCTAATTTTTTTTCTTGCTTTTCCTTTGTCTTTGCTAATTACTACTCTTATTGGTCTCGTAAACCGAACAACACGAAAATCATTTCGTGTGGTGTTGTCTGGCTCGCGAGATCAACTCTTATTATTAATTATTGGAAAATGATAAATCTGGCCCCCCTGTATGATAAATCTGGCCCCCCTGTATGATAAATCTGGCCCCCATGTCTGATAATTCTTGGCACCCATCAACAACACCATAAGAAAAAAAATTTATTATTCAGAATACCTACAACGGCGCAGTCGATGCCGGCAGCTCGACATTACTATTCACACTCTCTGGGCACTAGGGAGCCTTGTGGTAACCTATTCGACGGCAATAGCCGCACCGGAAGGGCCTCTTCCCGCCATTACTCTCTATGAGCTGTTGTAGCTCCACGTTTTCAAAGGCTGATGGCTCACGACTTGTACTTATATCACTTCTTACGCGCTTGTTGCCAGCTCCCTTCTGCCTTCCTTTCGGCTTCCCAGCCAGTGGATCCTGAAGGCCCAGATCAGCCAAAACAGCCGGATTTTCAGTTGTTTTAGTAGTGCTTAGTATACTTTCTAACTGGATCTGTACTGTTAGTTGCTGGTGTAGTTGATGGGGTGCCAAGAATTATCAGACATGGGGGCCAGATTTATCAGGGGGGCCAGATTTATCATTTTCCCAAATTTAACATTTTGTTTTGAGGGATGTATTCAATTGCCCTCTCCATCATCTAAACAGAGCACGCTGTATCTTTATTGTTACTTTTATTTCTACAACGAAGCGCAGTATACAAAGCTTGCCAAAGGATGAGACCATCCACGATTTCTCTGGCGGATTTTGCCGGGCCGGGCTGTATACGGGATATGCCAGGCTGGCCTGCGCAAGTGTTGTTATTGCTTGTTACGGTGCGGCGGGCTTTGTATGGGGGGCTACGCTAGCTGTTGGAGTTCCACCAGCTATAATTGCTTGCAATGCAGCCTTCGGAACCTGCTCTTCAGCTTGTACGGCTGTAGTCTTGATGCCATGTTCATAGAGTTACGGTTAAGGTAAAGAAACTCCCAACTAAATTACCTCGGTGGAACAGCAGTTTAGAATAGAGTACCCGAAACGCATAATCATCAATAAGATACCCATCAAGGCTAATTTCCCCTCATTGTATCTTGGTAACAACGGTATTCATGGTAGTACATTAAATGGTCATGTTGATCGGATTCTATATCCTGAGTCTTGGGCTTAACGATCGGCCGTAGAGCATTTTGCTGCCGATTTAAAAATGACCAAACTCGGGAACAAGAATTTTGGCATTTATACCTGAACAAAGGTGACTGCGCAATCAAATTGAAATATACCAATGAGCACTTGAGGGGGGGTTCTTTGGTGACCACTAATCGCCTAGTGGTTGTGCCAGTGGGAGACTTGACGCCTGCAGACATGCTTCTCGATATCGGCAACTATCTGTGTTTCATTCGCATTCTTTTGAAGAGATGCAAGCTGGTGGAAAGCTTAACTATCGTGGCTCCAAGGTTAGGTGCCAAAGTAGTAGTGTAACCGGCATCCTTTGGCCCTTCTTCTTTAGTTGAAGATACATCGTCCACGATGTCGTAGCCCTCGTCTCCCCAAAAGCTCTTTGGTTCATCTTCGCCTTGGGTTTCTTTTACTTCGTATTTGCGAACCATCGATTCCAGTTCCGATAGTGTCTCCTGCAGTGTCATTGCTCTGGCGCTGGGACTGAGAGGGGCCCCCTCTAGTGAGGGAGACGCATATGCTGAATCGATAAAGTTCGAGTTGGAGTATATGACAGATGGACCCGGGGACAATCTTCTTGGAGGCAAGAAGTACGGCTCTGAGTGTCTCGGGGAAGGAAATCGGAAGGCCTCTAACTGTTTTCTGACAGGGTCTATTTCTGAATACATCTTCATATTCGCCATCTTGGTAGGCTGATGATATGATGGAAGCTGCTATAGACGTTGTTGCCTTCGGTATTTGAGCGTCAGGGCCGATTATACCGACCGAAGCCGAAAATAAGAACCGTTGCTGAAGGGATGTCATGCACTATGGGAACCGATAACCGGCGTCGGTATAGATATTTGTATACAGAAGCGCAAAATAAACCAAAAGCAGTTCGTATAAAGGCCAATGCATCCATTTCAATGAAAGTTACGATATGCATCGAGCGACAATAATATAGACCGATCGCCAACGAGAGAAACTTCTGTTCGAAGCCGAGTCTCTCTACGAATATTGAAAGCGGAGGTTGGGGATGGAACACTCAAGAAGGCATCTCAATGTATTAGTCCTTTTTCTAGAGGGTTCATTTATCATTTGGAAGGTTCTCACGCTAGAAAAATTCTGCGTGCATCAGTGCATATTGTGGGGAAAGTGTTGCAGGTAACTATGTCTAAGGAAAATGGGTGTCGAAAAATGGGACTTGCCGTCGGGAAGAGTTGCAATCCACAAGCTTGAAGTTCCACAGGCAAACGCGGGAATCGCCGAGTTCGTTCTGAAATCTGCGGAACGGGACCTTCCGTCAGTTACATGCTTGTCTCAGTACGAGAAGAAAAAGAAAAAAATAAATCTTGGCTTGAGCTCGTTGATGTCGGCTTAGCCTCTATTTCCAAGTCTGATACCATCGCCACCATTTGACTCGAATTCAATGGGTTAGCAACATTTCAATTGTATACAATATCAACCGAACTATTTCCTCTTATTTTTTCTCCATTTCTTTCACGAAATACACTTGACTTGGACGCTAATAAATAATGAACAGGTATCTGATCGTCACGCTGGCTATGGGCACCAAACGAGTAGGGCATTAGATGGTGGATTTGGGTTTAAAGGATGTATGAAGTGAAGGATAGTCGCTCTGATTTTTTTAAAGGACGAACATAGTAATCGATAACGTGTAATGCTATCGATCATGAGATGCAACTGATTCACTGTTGAGTCGTCGAGTTTTGAGATTTCGTGCAGTACAGCCTGCCGTTAGTCAATAGGGCAAGGTTAGCTAAAGATTACAAAAACCATTTAGTTGCCCTCATTGGTATCTTCTCCGTTGGCAGCACTTCCGTCATCGCCTCTTGCGCCCGCATCTACGCTCTCCATGTTTGGTCTACCTCACGACAGGGACGGTTACAGGGGCGTTTACAGGGATGTTATATATATAATGTTGATTTCAAAATTTTAGGATTTTTCGTTCAGCCATAATAATTATATACCATCGACGGCTTAATGCAATGTCGATATATTTGCAAGCCACCAACATTTCGCAGTATCCAAGAAAATGATCGCACGAATATGTAGTGTCCAGCTTTGGCACGTATGCTTAATTCTTTCTTCCTTTGCGATACGTTATAGTTTAATGAAGGAAGAATGTATACATCAACTGTGCTGGGACGCTCGTGGGCCTTTCCGCTGCTCAAATACACCAATTCATGGTCCTGTCAGAGAAAGTATTCCATCTCTGGAAAACCCGGAACGAAGCTCCTCGCTCAGAGGAATTCGCTCGTGGGCCTTTATCACTATCACCCCGAGGACCTCTATCGCCTCCTGCTCGAATACCTGCTTCATCATCTACACGAGTGTCTATTTCGTCGTCCACCCGAGTGCCTCTTTCACCGTCCACTTGGGCCCCTTTGCCACAGTCCGCTATTCCCTTGCCTCGTCGTCAATCGGGAGCTCTTGTGACGACTCCCGTTCAAAACTCGATTGGCTTCCGCATGTTGCCGTTTCCAGGAACAGCCCCCGAGTTGGAAGCGCGAGCTACTCTGCACCCCTTTCCCTCGGTTCCGAAGACCCCCAACATGTCTGGCAGACGGCGGTCCCTTGAAATACTCAGCCCAACGAAAGCTAGCGATATTAGCGAACTATCACAGTTGGACGGCAGGACTCCGCTAATGCCCCCAGATCCGCCAAGTGATCGTCGGCGAAGCGGCGAAGGAGGTCTCAACTCCCTCCCGCCAGTTGTAATCTATAAGGCCAATCCTTTGCTCCTATCTGGAATCTGGTGGGCAACAATCTACAGATTGTACGCCGAGCAGAAAGGAGCGCTCACAAAGTACCGAAGACCGAACTGGCTTTTCCACCTGGACAGCCACGGTATTCGAACTGTAGGTGATCTAGGCGCTGGAGAGGCGATGAAGAGTCTACCAGACAGCTCGTGGCCAATTTAATCACAAAGCTACAGGAAACCGGCTACGGTACGAAGGCGTTGCAGTCGAGGCTCAAAGCTATTACCACAGTCGATGCCCTCGAACCTTTTCAGATTCTACAGCAGCGCGGTACTGACAAGCACAGACTCGGTCCGTACATCAGCAAAAGGGCACACCGATCAAGTGGTCGGCGCACACCGTCGGCTTGAACAGCGACGATTCACCCGTTCAGATGCAGATCAGAGCTGAAGCCGGCGGTATCGCCTTGCCGGACTTCCCCTTGAAATGCCAGTCGATGGGACGCACCCAATCCGGATCAAACGAAAGAGAACGTCGCTGCCGGTACGGGAGTCCCTGACGCTAGTAATTCCTCCAGAAGCCGAATCCAGCGCTTCAACACCTAGGACCACATCGGCCTCCCCTCGAGCAGTATCGACTCCTGCGATAACTGAAGTACCCATGCAAACAGGGTTCATGCCCATCAACCGTTCGTTATCGAATCCTACCATGCTGCCGCCGCAGCCACCCGGCTCCTTCGAGCAAAGTGTGGAGAAGAGGCATTCGATGAACATGGCCGGCGGCGAAAACCCACGATCACCGGGTTCTACGATCGACCAGGGGGAATCGGATTTAGATTACGACTACGAAGGGTTCGATGAGGTTATCAGATCCAAGCTAGAAGACTTAACCGAGAGTCTGCTGCACGCAAGAAGAGAGCTAAAGGAAACGAAAAATTCACAGTCCGCGGTCGTAGAAAAGGTGGCGAAAGAGATATTTGACAATTTCACGAAGGATTTTCGGGAGGATTATTGTTTGGTGCGGAACGCAGCCAGGGCGAATAGGCAGAGAATTAAAAAATTGGAGGCGGATACCATGAATTCGAGTGGAAGCGGGGCCGGTGGGGGTAGCGTAGGCGTGCTAGCAATAGAATGTGCAGCATATGATAGTACCTTGCTAGGCCCGCTAGGTGAAGTTCCTGTTTTGGCATCCATGGCGGCTTGTGGCTTCTGCCTCGGCACTTTGGGCACTATGCTACAGAGTAAACGCTGCCTACGGTGTCCTGTGCTTTTGAAAAGCAATACGGTAGGGAAGTAGGATATGGAAGAGCGAATTGTCAGTTGGCTGTTTGTGATTGTTTTGTCCTACTCGCTCCAGCTCTTGTCCATATATGAATGGGCATGCGAACGTCCATCCAGTGCCTTAAATCGGCCGGGGTCGATTTTCAGTTCGGGTCAGCTATTGCACCGGGATGATTTTCGGTAGGGGTCTGCTTTTGCACCAGCATACCCTCGGGTCAGGGTCAGCATTTTGTGCCAAACTGGCGGGACCCAGGCGGCAATGTATTGTCGTTCGAACGGTGCCCAGGTGGCACAGCCTGTGGCTCCTTGTGAATCGAGGTTTCGAGAGTGTGTTGCCGTCTGCTAGCATCCATCCAATAGCCAATCGCGAGGGTTGCCGACCAAGCTCCATATGCATGCTCTGAAAGCCAGGAACACAGACGTTCGGATGTAACAGCTTTACAAATGGCGCAGTCTCCATCGAAAAGGGTTGGAAACAATACTCCGCTCGAAATCTTCCCAGGGTGGGGCACTCCAAACGTGCATGGTGTTCTGGACTGACTTTGGCTTGAGCAATTGTACGGGAAACCCGTTGAGAATATCAAGCCCACCTAATCGAAAAAAATTTTGCGATACACATTCAACTTGATGCTATGCCGAGCGCCTGGAGCCGATTGGCAAAGCCCTCTCACATGTGAGGAACCTGATGTCGTTGTTCCGTCCAAGGCCTCAATGACTTGCCGGACATCCACCTGCAAGTATTAGGCTATTTACCGTTTTATGTTCGCTTCACACCTATATGAATGAGGTCTAAGGGCCATCCTAGCCAGATTAAAGGCACATACTACGCTCTTATGTCGACTCGGTCTTTAGCAACTTTGCATTTGATGGATCCGGTCAAGGCAGTTATCGGATGTTATTCGGCTGTTCACCGCAATCTAAACTGCGTTCGCTCATCTGTGCTTGTCTCCTCTTCCAAAAGTCTTGAAACTACTGCGAGAACTAATCCTAACTCATCCATATTTGTCTCCTCCTCCAAAACTGCTGCCGCGCTTATAACTACGAGGAAAGCGTGCACATGTTCATGAATTCATTTTGTTCAGTCTAGCAATGTAGTTTAGTAGCGTGGGCAGGCTATGGCTCCAGACTATACCTTTTTGCTTTGCGGTTCTTATGTAATTTATTGCATTTCGCTATCTCAACACCTTCTGAAAGCATTGGGATATGGGAATATCTGACCGAAGTATTCTCTTTCAACGGCATGCGGGCGTCCTTCTATTCTTCTATTCATTCATTTCAAAAATACTTATTATATAGAATAATACATTTATGTGCTTCGCTTATCTTCTCGCGCGACTGTCCTCTCTTCTACAGATATCACCGATCTGCTATCTCTTTGCTATAGCGCTCCACGATAGGGCAGATATCTTCTGCTGGCTGCTAGAGCCCATTCCACGAGCCTACGGTAAGAACTAGGAATATATTCGCCATCAACTGATTACCTCATCTAACACGTGCCACATTAGTTGTATTTTTACTGGCCATTCCCATAGTGATGAAATTTGAAGAGTTATTCCGGGTTTTCGTACAAGGACCACTCCCTCCTTGCACTCAGTGCTGCGATTACTGTCAAAGGAACAACAGAGACAGGACCTCCGGACCTTTTGAGAAAGGGATCCTGTCACAGTACGTTAGCCCAAGCGTCCAACATTGAACTGTGGCAATACTCTACATACTATACGCAAATCTGAAACATCCGCCCAGGTAGAATTCATAATGAACTGCCTTGCATCAGCGCTCCATCGAAACCCTTCCAGATCCTGATCCGCAGGAAACTCAATGCCAGGTTCAAGTCTTTCTAGCATTTGGAATACCAGCCTTCCCATAGCATTGAAAGGTTTCCCAGACCCGAGTTGACAATACCCAAAGGCTCCTGTGTTAAGTATCAGCAGTTGGACTACCGACATTTTACAATTATATCGGCCTACCTAGTTTAATGCGGCCATATCTATCCATTAATATGCTTTCAGGTTTGACTTTGGTGTGTTTGATACCTAGATTGGATAAAAAATGCAGAGCCTTTAAAACCTAACTCCAAATTTTAGCATTCCCAGCCATAGAGTCAGATCTTGGAGTTTCTATACCTCTCCACAGATGAACGCGGCTTGGGGCTCCCGTATGACAACAGGAGACCCGATTACTTCCGCTAATGAAACGTCCATCGTAATAACTCATAGCATTGTTGGGATCATGCATCGCTCGTCTGTTAGAGAAAGCGCCTGCTGCTCCCGGCCTATTCCAGTTACCCCAACGGTTGTACGTTGGAATGCTTTCCCCATCACGAGACCACCAGTCGTTACGGCGAATATTGCCCTTCGGTTGGCACGGGCGGCACTTGACAGGTCTGTCGGAAATGGTAAGACCATTCAGGTTCTCCATGGCCTCATCAGCAGTGGCCTTCTCCGCAAACTCGACAAAGCAGTACCCTGGATTGCGACCAGTAAAAGGGTCGATAGATATGTGAACACTGTTGAATTTTGGAAAGCCGTTATTTGTCAGGAAGTCCTCGATGTCGTCAGGAGTTGTGCTGTACGGCGGATTTCCGACAAGCCCTTACCACCTTCAAATTCATCTTACACTTGCTCAGACGAACTTGCCTCTCATGAGAGCTGTATCTGGAGGAAGCTTATTGTTGCATAATTATTTTTACTTGGAGCGAAGGATTCCGAACGGTATTCACGAGCCTTTGCATCACTTTGAGGGCTTTCGAAAGGTATATGTATCTCGGAATTAAAATGATTCGCGAAATGTAACCTTTCAGCGAGTGCAGCTTGCATTACTGATGATTGTTTTCTTAGGCAAGCGTCAACTAGCACGAATGAAAGACGAGATGTGATAAAGTCTGGGTCAGCAGGCTCAATGAATTTGAGACGGGGCCAAGCACGAACCTGCAGTTATCTCGCTTAATCCGGCGAGGTGCAGCACCATGCCATCGAACTTCCTTCGACATCCTGTGGATTGGGCAGCGGCTCCCGCTTCTGGATCCCAACTTGGGCTTCATGTTACTTGGAAAGACATCAGAAGAATATTTAGGAAGGTTGCTAGAAATAGTTTCAAAAGCGCCCCATCGAGATATGGCTTGGATTCAATTAATATGAAGATAGTACGCCTCGGATGTGCTAGGGCTTCGGTCTTTTGGAACCGAAGGGTCGCGTATATATAAATTACGTCGGCCACTCGGGTGAGGCTAGGTGTGATATCATGTTGTGAATAGATGAACCGAGAGAAGCGCAAAGGAAATTCTATATTTAGAATAAAGGAGTCTGATACGTTGCCCTTCCTTGAACACGTTGGCTGCACGGAAATCAGCATTTATGTCTGCGCGAGTAGGATATGAAAACAGAAACCACTCACAGTCCATTGCTTCCCCCGCGCCGCGATGGAACGTGCACATTGTCAACGGACGTGGGTAGCCGCATTCGAGACTGAGGTTACGACATTGCTTGCTCAAATATGCTCAGAAAAGCCTGTTTCTGTGGATATCGTCCACCCGGTCTCGTCTTTTACGGTGGAACGGATGATCGGCGTGTCCATCAAGCTCTGCTTCCACTGAAAGTGTAGGCTTTTTCTGTCTTGCGGAACGTTGAAGCTGTACAAATCCTCCGGCCGGCGAATATGTTCGCTTTCAAAAGCATCATCGCCGAATGCGAGTGCCAGCATATGATTGATGATATCGAATCCGAGCGTTTCATCAACTTCACCAATCGAGAATATTTTTCTATCAGAATACATAAACGAATCAGCATGGCATACCGTGATGCTGGTTTTAAAGGCTCGAGTGGAGGCCGGAATCATACGGTTCTGTTTTATTGCGTTTCCCTTGCTTAGCCGGTTGCGTACCAGCATTACCAAGGATTTCTCATCCCGGTTCGTCTCGTTGGACACCAGGTACAGCTCGACGTCTTTGTATTTCAGCGAATCCTTGCCTTCTTTGTGGGCAGGGATTTCCACGATAGACCCCGGACGACATGATGTCGAACATATGAGAAGTATTTCCAAGGCGAACTGGATGCGGTACCTTTCGACGGGAAATATCTGTTCCGATAGGTGCCAGCGGTGATAGAGGAAGGTCAAAAGATCGTCAACATCTGCGGTAGGTTTGTCGCTGGTGGGTTCCTTGAGATTGTATTTTCTTTCAACCTCTTCCGGATGTACTAGAGTTCGGAAAGCATGAGTTGAGGCCCGAAATTCCTACAAGCGGGAGAACTCACGTTCAAACTGTCATCCAGACCGACCGGCTGATACTTTCCGAGCTTACTCATGTACGTCATCCTCCATTTGTAGAGGTGCGCCTCCAAGGATCGAACCTTTGTTATTCGGTTTTTTCGCAGATACCAACCGAGAAAGATTTTGATTTCTCTTTGATTTCTCTTTGATTCACTTTATCCAAATGCTCGAGAGGATCCTCTTGCTGACGTGCTTTCGAGAACTTGGTGATAGATTCAGCTCTAGTAGCCCAGACGGGCGTGACAGATGTGTAGTTGGTTGTATCAGTAAATGTCACCTTTTTGGGCCTCCTCGTTTTCGTTTGGGCTGAGATAGGGGAGGCAGCAAACTCGTTGGATCTGCTACCGCTGTCTTTTTCGGTCTTCCTCTCCCATGTTTTTGGGCTACAGCGGGCATTATGATTAGAGAGTAGGTATCTCGAAAAATAGAAAAGGAAGAAGGTTGTAAGTATTGTTTACAGTTGGGGTAGCTATCAATATAGGATGAATCCAACAATGTTGTAAGGGATATTTGTAGAAGCGAGATCTGCGTTGGTGGTCCCTCACTGGACTTATATTTATACAGTGCTGTAGAACTTTGCAAAAAAATACTAATATGTTGTCCTAGCCCTTCTCCTTCTTGTGCCCCTTTCCTTTTCCTCACATAATCTTAAGACAATCGCGATTCTTTGCATAGTGTTGTGAAGCTTCGCAAATAATCTTAAAACATAACAAATCTTCCCAACTGTCAAAAGACGCATAAACAAACACCACGAACAACATCACAGCAACAAAGGGCCGTTCAACGTGACATTGACTGTTTGTGTTACAAAATAGGTCCGATTCCAAGACTGAGATCGCACCTTTGGGTTGCCGTTTTAGGACTAGGCCTATTTTCATACACAGTTTTGATCACACCAACATCTGAGGTATCTAGCTTACAGTTTTATTGCACATGCGCTCCCATGCCTCCCCAACCCAAGTTGTCGTTAAAATCCTTCTGTCTCCTGCTGTAAACTTCCCTGTCTCCCATTGCTCAATATTTTGTTCATAGTGCCGAAGGGAAGCTTCCGCAATATAATCTTTGAACGGCTTGTTGATCACTGTTTACTATACGATTTCTTACAATACAGCTTATTTTATTTGCTATTCAGGTTGCATATTCTGCAATTATCTGTCCCGTGGACCATATTTAAAGTCCTTCAATATATTGTTATTAGTTATGTGACTGACAACAACTTATATACGTTAAGGGCATGAATACGGATAGTTACCTGGATTTATTGGCGAACTTTTGTTTGGTGTATGCCCCGTGCGGTGCCCTGCCGTCCGTGCCAATAATAGTTCTCAATTTAATAATATTCTTATTTATAGGAGTATACTACTCGCACACCCATGCAAAGTGGCGTCGCAATTAACACCCATGTGTAGCCAAAGCTAATCCTTATTTGATATTCAGTGTTTTCATTAATCATTCTGAATTATGTATATTAAGATTTCAACATCGGGCACATTCTATTCGAGCGTCTATGTCCAATCTGTGCGTTCTGATGACAATGCTCTTCTGTTCTCCATTAATCGACTTGGAGTTGAAAGGGGCAAGCTTCTCCAACCAGCTCAAGAACGTCTTTGGTATATTGCCGTCTTTTGCTGCCGCAGGGATGTCCAATCCAGAACCTCGCAAACTTCCCCATGCACCTGAGAAGGAATCCTTTTGGACTTTCAAGAAAACCACGCTGCACTTCCACGTAGGAACAGCCCAGTTCATTGCAACGCTTATATACCCAGCATCGCTGCTGAGTTTGTACACAACCGAGTCGTCGTGCTTCCACGCTTCGTCGAAACCGAACGAAGCAATCCAAAACCCGTAGCTCCAGTCCATTCTACTGTAAATGTATCAAAAGTCTGATGCTCTCGTGTTCTAAGCCAAACCGAAGGGCAATAGCAAATTCACTTACAGGATGTAATTTCAAATCTAAAACGTCCTTTCTGAGGGAATACCTTTCCCAAACATGATATGCAAAATACCGACGGAAAACCCCTCTTCTTTATAAAAGCAGGAAGGCCACAACCGACAATCTAAAGAATACAAACCCCGATGACTCATTGCCACCATCTTCTACGAAAATCCACCGTATCTAATCACCTCCGGTTACTTAATCTAGTCTAGCTTAATAATACCCCGCTCTTTAATGTACCCTATTTGCTTATTCCACCCATAGAACCACCTTTCTAGTGATCTCATTGTTTCTTTTGGAAACACGAATATTCTCATACTACTTAGTCTCGTGCAAAAAGAAAACCCCCTGTACATCCGTGCACAAGTACCATCATGTACCTTCACAAGTACCACTAGCTTCAATTATTACTTCTCATAATTATTATTTGTTTACATCGCCATTGAACATTACCCCCTATCACCACCACCACCACCACCACCACCACCACCATCATACCATCGCTATCATCGATGCATCGCCATCATCACAATGCCACGCCCCAAAGGATCTACGGGCACCAAGCAACTTACCACTAATGAACGTGAACGCATTCGATACCTCTTCTTTGACGGTAAAATGTCTCCACAAGAGATTCGAGCGGCCACTCAGTTCACAAAAGACCAAATTCGAACCACTCTTCGTGCTGGCAACGCAATTGCAGGTCGCAGCTCTGGCAGACCACGTGTTATGACACCCGACCAAGAGACTGAATTAGAAGATTACGTCGTTAGTTCAAAAAATTGGTCCAGCATATAGAGGGATTGGCAGATCTCGATTGTGGACCAGGAACACCATTACAAAGTACTTCAGATCAAAACGCGAAGAGGTACCCAAAAAGAGTAGACGCAATCCTGAGAACCCAGAGACCCTCCCAGATGAAAAGAATGTTCAGCCCGAAAGCATTGTTCGTGAATCTACACCGTCTTCGTCGTCTACGATCAGAGGCAGGTCATCGAACACGATACCCCATATTGGGTAATGAGACTTGGTCAAGAACATCCAAAACACCCCATGTCAAAATAAATATTATATAGAAGGGATCCATATTCGTTATTGCCGTTTCATTCGTCAATTTGTCAATTTGTCAAATAAATCAAGCATGAACCTCTAAGGTACCATAATCGTCGATTTTCATGTGTTGCAACATTATCACGTGGTCGGGAGTTCTTGTAGTGCCTGTTATTGGCAATTGGATTCAATTATATCGAGAAATCTTTGGCGAATCGCTGGTATTAATGCAAGATGGGGCGTCATCACACTCTGCCAAAGGCACACGTCAAGACCTCCAGGATCGTGGTGTTAGTGTTATTCACTGGCCTGCCTACTCCCCAGACCTGAATCCTATCGAATCAGTATGGAATTGGATGAAAGACTATATACAAGATACATATGGGCATAATGAGACGCCATCATATAAGAATCTTCGATCGTATGTGAAGGAAGCATGGGCAGAAGTCCCAGAGGATTACATGACTGAGCTATTACAATCGATGCAAGCACGTTGCGAGGCAGTAATCGCTGCCAATGGCATGCACACCAAACTTTAATGGGAACCAATGTAGTTAGCGTGGTACCGCGATGCTAGTGCGGTACTTTGGTGTAGATAGTCAAGGGATTTTCTTTACCCATAACACCAAGTATTGTTCCTATCGGAATTGCAGCCCCACACACTTTTCTGCGGCGGAGACAACTGCTCGTCTTAATTTTTGATGACGTAGAATGAAATAAGATGCAACAGTGAAGTTGATTCCACTTTAGGCGGAGCAAAGCCCGAGTTGCTTGGAGTATTGCCCTTATCACATTGTGTCATAGTCACGATCCCCGTTTGTTCCTTGTATCTGGAGGTTAACCTGAACACTTGACATCCTTGGCAATCGTTTCCAAGTGCAGAGAATTGGCGTCCAGTCATATATCCTGCTTTTTCTTGAGGCGGAATATCCCGCCTTAGGATTTTTATTCCCCTTACTCAAAAAAAAGTTTCTCTTTGGCAGCTTTCGTGTATCTTATCGCCACGGCTCACTCTCTTCGAAATTCTGCTGCCCACTTTGATGCAAGGTCAACAATTTCCCACCTGATCTTCAAAATTATTCCCCTATTCTCTGAACTAAATTTCCCATGCTAACTCGCTTACTGCAAGATCTGCAGGTATCGATTTCGATCAAGAGAAAGGCTTGTTTGGCGCTTTATGATTGGACGTTGGATGGAAGTCGCAATCAGCCTACAGGGATGCTTCACTTTTCATGCAGTTGACAGTACGCCGAGAGCACTTCGGGCACTTCATCAACGCATTCCACAATTACCCTTACCACCCCTGGACAGATGGGGTTTTTTTGGTGGGGTATATCTGTTTTGGCACAAAAGTGTGCTCGTCATAGCGGTCTTGAGGGTCAGACAACATGCAACACATACGACGGAGCTTCCCTCAATTGATCTCAAGCAAACTGCTCTGTATCGACCCTCAAACTTAATTAATTGGAAATTAAAGGCCATTAAAATTTTGAAAGGAATATTAGTATTGAATTTAATATTGAAAATTTTACTTTTTACTTTTTTACTTTTTTTTTCTAAACAGTTTTCGGGTCGGTTTGGTTTTTTATGAACGGTTTTCGGTTTCTATTATAAAAACCGAAAACCGTCGTGGGTGTTTTCAAAATCTGAAAACCCGACCCGAACCGCCCCATGTCATTCACTAAGTCCAGACGAGGTGTCCACTGGTTATGAAACCTTGCTTGTTCCGGACCAGTCTCGTTATCGACTATGGGTGTTGGCCGCCATTTTTGTTTTGGTGTCCTAATCACACAGTTCCGGACTGGGTTTTTCGAAACTAGTTACTCCTGCGTCGACGTTGATGCCCATTGTAGCCACTTTGGCATTATTAACGATCGATTCAACATCAACCGAATAGCCCTTGATAAAGTCTCTAGCTTTTCCTGCCAAGAGAGCCCAGAGTGTTTTCTGAGATGGTAGCTGGTTTTCTAGCAGAGCAATTATGGGATGGACACCTACATAAGTACCATGAGGTTGCCAACCATAATTATAATACTGCCGATGAGTTGATCGGCCTGAGCTGTCACGAAATGGTAATTTCACAACCTCGTACGAAATTGACGACAGGTCGGATGGATGTTATCTTGCGTCCTGGTCACTTGCCATCGGTGGCTCTCCAAACGGGATAGAGCTGACCATCTGTGAAGCTAAGGTGAATGGCTGGGTATATAATGAAGTGTACAACCTCCCCCCCCCCCCTTCCATTCTGAGAGGAAGAATAGTTGTTGGCTGTAATAACCGTTGATTGATAATTTAGACTTTCTGCAGCATACTGGTACTACTGTTGCGATTAAAACAACATACTCGCGGTCACGGCCGGTCCGCCAGCTGATACTACGGAAGCAGCACTAGAACCAGGCAAGAAACTATGCGTTGAACCTTGAGGTGGAAGGCATTTTAACTTGAGGTGCTTTTGAGGTACATCATGGATTGGCATATATAGCGTCTCTATAGAAGGCCCGCGTGAGGTTAAGCTTAAACGGAAAAGGGGCATGATAAGAGAAATAAATGGCCATCTTACCTCTAGTCTCCTTATTGGCTTCTTTGTTTCTGAACTCTAACAGGTATTTTGCATACTATTTATAGCTGTCTGTCTTCTTATACGCTGCTAATTCTTAATTGTATCGTTTTTCTATGGTTGTCGTTTGATATTCATATTCCTTCTTTTGCTCCGGCTCAAGCGCTTTCCATCTTTCGCCTACCAAACGTGCTATATCGGTGAACGAGAGATTCTAGCCCTTGAACTCCTCACGTATGTCTTCAAGAAGGAAGAGGAGAAAGTGTTCATAATTCACCCAACATTTGTCTATTAGATTTGTGAGAAAGTCCCGGAATCGAACATTTCAAGGCAACTCACGATTAGCGAATATCATATATGCCGACAATAACTTTTCTGGCGCGTTTTCATCAGGCTAATGGTCCCGTCAGCTTATTCAACTTATAAAGAATAAGCTTAATAAACCAGAGGGTTCATACCCGAGGATATCAATGGTATTTGCGTTTTATTTGGGTGATTCCCCTGTGATCAGGCTTGAAGCCTCTTGATAAAGACTTGTTAAAGTTATCACCAAGCTTATCAAAGTACGCTAGCTAGTATAACCACAGTCTCTCCCATGCTATCGCTTTTTAAAGAATCTTTGGTGATCACAATATAATGCGAATTAGAAACATTTGCCCAAGAAGACAGCATTTAAGGAGGTTAGGTTAGCGTCTTGTACAACTCTCCCACTGTGGAGTAAGGGCTGGCACAATTACACCCTTCAATCAAACAGAGAAACGGAAAGACGCAACATACTTACCCGACAATGCCTTAATTTGAATCTCATGTTCATTCTACGTGCAAGTAAAATACTGGTTAAGGAGGCTCGGACACGAAAGCTCTACCAGGCCAAGATTGAAAAATATAAAATTATCCTGGAGTGCATCAGAAACTGTAACATTTCCTTCTTGCATCGAGTACTCAACCTCCTCAATACGGAAGAGCCATTGGAGGACATTCTCTTATTCATCAGAAACCAGGGCACCATCTTGCCCATAAAACCATCTCACTACAGCCCCAAATATTTTCAATCCAGACCTCCTCGATGACTGGCTAATGGTAAAGCTTCCTGCACGTCCCTGGACCACCGTGACTGATGACAACGAGTTAGTCTCACATCTCATTTCGCTATATATCATCTGGGAGAACATGTTATCCCATGCTTTCGATACTGAGATATTCCTCGAAGTTATGAAATCAAGAAACAAAAATCCATGCTCTCCCTGCTAGTAAATTCAGTCCTCGCTCAAGGTTGCGTATGTCAATCATCTCACTTTTGCTTTCAAGACTTGCAAGGTTTCGCGAATGGCTCCTAGAGCTAAGAAAACCGAATACCATAAATGCAGCATTACTCAACCCCCTGCACGATGTCAAGCAAAAACGATTAGACATGACATATATCTCTTTTTAAAGCATGAATTTGGACGGATAATACGAAATCTAGTATAATCTTATATTTTCTGATTAATTGCAAGATTGATCAAGTGCGTAATGTTTTCAATCGGTGAGAACCACCGAACGTGAGCAGGTCAAACCCCACATCAAATTTTCATGGTAAATACGAAATAGAGTGACCTCACAACAACGACAATAAGACCACCAAAAAATCGTAGAAAATATTCTAATCAATACCAAAGCGGCCATTAAGTATCTGTGGAGTTTCGCAGTCGAACGCTGGTGTTGTACTTCCATCTCGTGATGCATCCCCTCAGCTTGTCAACTCGGTCAGAGAACAAGGAGATTGAACAACGCAAAAAAAATATAAAATGGACCTTCAAGAGCCACGTTGATCGTGTTGATAAAAGCCTTGCGGCTTATATATAGAAACGCAGCAAAAGAAACAGAGCACAAAAGAAAGTAAAAATGCAAAGAGTTCTGACAGTCCGGTCACGTTTAACCGCGAGAGAACTTAAAATATACTTGGTACAAAGCGTTGACGCGTGGCTTTCACCCAGAATCTTCAGTCTGCCAATAATTTCTTGTATATAATGATCGAACAAGTCCGGTAACAGACGGAGAAGACTTAACGAATATACAAGCCACTAGTTAGAGTGGATTGCTTTCGCGATAAGTTCTTTGATGCGATTTAGCCAGCCTTCACCTTTTTCTTTGATTGATGCATCGTAGTGGCCACTCGAAGTGATGGCTATTATTGCCAGCAGGACCGAAATCTTCCTAGCCACCCAATGTCCCCGTTGCTATCTTTGACGCTCGAATAGAATTTCCAGAAAGCACCGATAACCTGAACCCGCGATGAAACTATTCTGATTGTAGATCCATGTTGTGTAGAGTTTGCTTTTGATGTACCCCTCGATTCTAGACCCAGAACCAGTTATATCATGAAATGCGGACACATAGTGCCTTCCCTGCCCTCAAATCTCCGCTGTTGGCTGTTTCAATCCAGGAGGCGGCGGTGCTGCAAGCGTTATAAGCAGGAGTTTCTGACGCAACCCTGCAGCACGAGGCTCTACAGGCAGTGTAATATCACGTTGTTGGCAAGATGCAGGATCTGCAGAAATTCTGCCTTCCTTGCAAAAGCACGGGGCTGGATGGTTTGCGGAACTTTCAGACAATTCCCAGCTTCTTCTATCTGCTCTATAGCTCTCTCTCATCTTCTGCCCCATTTTCGCGTCGCGACATCGTCGGACCATGTTTTCCGTTGAAAACTTCCGATCGCTTTCAGAACCATAAGCTTGGTGTCTTGCAACCGACTTCAAACTCGAACAATAACTAAGGATGGATCGCAGGCTAGACAGCAAGGATTACTCAGTTGGCTGGATATGCGCGCTTCCCGTGGAGTTTACGGCGGCGATCGCCGTCTTGGACGAACGCCATCAGTCGCTGGCTGCCACAAGATGAAGGGGACGACAACGCGTACGAGTTTGGCTGGGTGGGCTCGTACAATATCATCATCGCGTGTCTTCCGTCCGGCGTATACAGTGTAACATCTGCAGCGAATGTTGCTACTCAGATGCGTCGAAGCTTCCGGTGCCGCCGCAACGCGACATAAGGTTGGGCGATGTGGTTGTAAGCAAGCCGGTTGCAGGGTTTGGAGGGGTTTTGCAGTACGACTTTGGGAAAACCGTGCAAGAAGGTCGGCTGGTTCAAAGCGCAATTTAAGGAAATATGTATGGGAGAGAGAGTAGGACTTGAGAGTGTAACATCGATAAAGTAAGTATATTACTAGGACTGGTATTGTACTGTTGAGTATGAGTTGACCGATGGGATCCAAGAAGGACCATCATCGTCAAGGTGCTAAGCTAGAGTTATATACATGAGTGGCTATCATACAACGGGTTGGTGATCAGTTGGGTTAGGTGATCAGTCCTGATCAAAGGTTTGAACTGATCAAGCTTCTGAACTGGTCACAGTTATGTGTTGTGCCAAGCCTTTGCGGTAGAACATGCGGGATGTCCTATTTTCCATGGGCTGTGGAAAAGCCGTCACTTCTGTCGTCTGTTGGTGCGGCACAGACTGACAGGTAACTCGTAGCAGATGAGCTGCTACCAAATACCATAGCATAATGGTTGAGGATTTGGCGGTAGCAAATCGTGCAGAATAATATGATGTTAAGGGAAGGACTTCAATAGAACACCTAGCAGCGTCCACCATATGGTACGGTCTCACCGATTGCATTATTCTGGACGAACAAATGCGGCAGGCGGACGATGTCGAGTTTCATGGTATTTTGCAGCGTCTCAGAAAGGATGATATTACCGACGAGGACGTGTCTTTGTTACAAACAAAAGCGAACGTCAAAACGGCTGAAGACATGGGACGTATAATCGTTCAAACTAATTGTGCAAAAGACTTTTTCAATTACAAACTAGCTCTGCATTATGCTCGCAAAAACAATACCAATGTAATCTTGTTCATGGCTTCGCACGCTCCTGTAAACAGTAGAAGCGATACAGGCAGGCGGACTCATAAACGTGTCCCTCAGGCACGACTTCTGCAATTGGGGGAATGGGCAAACAAAGCAAAGGCTCCAGGGGTATTTATATATGTTCAGGGCATGCCGACAATGCTCCTTGTGAACAATTACGCGGGTCTCAAGATCACTAACGGTAGCGAGGGAACGGCCACCGGATTTATAGCGGATCCAACCTCGACTTTTTATTCGATTGCCAGAAATGTTTACGTTGTTGACAAGCCGCCTTTAGCAGTTACCGTTAAATTTCCGGGTGTTAAATGTCAATTCCCGGACCTCGAGGCGGATGTTGTCCCGATACCTGCAATTTCGGAAAGCATGGAGGATTCAAAAGCTCCAGGGAACCTTACCTACAGACGTGTTCAAGTACCTTGTGTTCCTTCTTTTGCAACGACGGTGCATAAAACACAAGGTCGGACATTTGATAAAATCGCTCTTGATTTATCAACAGGGACGACGAAAGTGACACCTGGCCCCCAGTCTGTTTACGTTGCATTGTCCCGAGTTAAAAGCTTACAGGGGTTAAGCTTTATTGGGAAACCAAGTGCTGCTGTATTCGTCGCCACACCCGAAACTGCATTTACGAGTGAAAATCAACGTCTCAAGAAACTCGAAATCAGTACTCTAAAGCGAATCCAGCAATGGGTGGATGGTAAGCTTGCTTGGTCAGCACGAAGTCGCCGCGACAGTCAGTTGCGTATGCATTAAAAAGCGAAAAGGCTCAATGCGGTAAGAGTTTCCAGACCAAGAAGAGCCTTAGGGAGACGTGCTAATATATGGTGCACGTGAGCAGTAGATGCTCTCTCATCCATTCGCATTATTGTTACGTTACGTAAGCAGAGCGTTGGGCCTAAGAGGGCAACACCAACTCACTTAACCTCATGGTATATTTGAGATTGGTCGAAATAGTACTGTGTTCTAAGCACGAGATCCATGGAACTTGCCAATTAACACTGGGAATTTTTAGGTTTCCGGTATTTGTGAAACCGCTTTATGTAAATTACGAGCGTAATTATAATACTTGCGACTGGTGCTCAATATTGTCCGTTCCAAAGTAGCTGTCTTTTCCGTGGTGGGAAAGATTTTGTGTTGTGTTATATTTTGTGCAGTAATCTCAAGCTCAGGGTGAAAATAAACCTTGAGATATTGGGTATCATGAGTTATTTGGTATCGTGAGTTATTTATATAAAAAATTTCGGCGCCTTAACGGCGTGTCCCGTGAGTTATTATATAATATATTATGAATCCGTACGGTATTAACCAAATTAATCCACAATTACTCAAAAATTATAAAGTACATTTAGTAAACCTGTTACACCTATGCCCGGATACTACCCAGTAGTATACCAAGCAGGGCAAGTACGCTTGACTTCTGTCTCACAGCTCTATTCACTCAGAGCGCAATTCAGGGAAGTATGTATGGGAGAGTAAGTAGGACTGGGATAATTGAGAGTGTAGCGACAATAAGATAATATAACTGTAGGTTGTATTGTACTAGGCTATTGTGTTGTTGAGTTGACCGATGAGGATCTAGGAAAGACCATCATCGTCAAGGCAGATATCTTGAAGTTATATACATATTCTGGAGATACATGATTTGTATGTGATGTGTTGATGTGTTGGGTGTTCTGAGGACGCCATGTGCGAAGCGCCAAGTTTCGCACATTTCGGGCGGTGGGTGCGACATGTGCGAAATGCCAAGCCCTCGCACCTTTCGCACTTCTCCTGGCGGGACCCGATATAAGTTGCGGACTTGTTCCAGGGCGCTGTACTCACAACTGAACATAAAGGGTGTTATATTTGACAGGGAGCAACTTGTGCGGCATCAGTTCTGGTTAAGACTGTATAGTCTTGGGTAGAGAGGTATTTCTGTCTGTCCAGACCCTAGGTCTGTGACACAATTATCAATTATTTCTATTCTTGCAAATTTAACCGCCAATAGAGGTGTCTGTGGCTCTGTATCTAGTTGGTCTTGGTCTGTAATGATATATTTATATGTTATTTTATCTTTGATATGAGTTATACGAAGTAAACCTAAATTAAAATTCCAAATTCCTTCTGTACCGGGGATATTAAAGATAAATCTTTTATGCTGTTTTATAGCTTGGGTGTCTGGTCTGATTTTAAAAACATAGTATGATGTTAGTTCTTCTTTTATTTTTTATTATCATGAATATATTTACTATAATTAATACTTCAAATTTGATTTGCGGTTTAATTCGTTGAACCAGACAGTCATTCGCGTGCCTTTCTTGTCTCGGTGACTGATTCTCAAGACTCCGGGCCTAAGTTTTTTATTGTTCGCCGTAAATTGCTTTATACGCCTATGGAGCTGTTAGCATTGTGATCCAAAGATGGTTCCCAAAGTTAGCCTCTCACCATGCACCTTTGAATCTCGGGAGTTGAAAACGAGCGCGGTGTTTGGTTGACAAAGGTCTAGGTTTTGATTGCCTGATGAGTTGTAATCAATTTTGAGACTCTCGGCGCTCAGAAGCGGCGATGACCTTTGGTGGCAACTACCGGATATTTGTGGCGATGAATAGATTTAGCAATGAGAGCGAAGTAGAAAGCGATTTGCGAAAGTAAGCTACTTCTTCCTTGTGCATAATCCATTTGATCCGCGCAGTAAATACTGGCCGTGTTCCTAGCCGTCTCAGTAGCTTCGAGGTTTTGTCGAGAATAAGGTATACGTGATCCAGAACCGGAGTGAGACCACCGGCCTAACTACCGTTGTGTTGAAGGGTTTCCAGCAAAGAGTTTCCAGCAAAGAACTGAGCAATCTGCACTCCGACTCGAAGCATTGGAGCTCTTTTGGTGGTTTCCGCTGCTGCACAGGCATAGCGATGTCCTATATTCCATAAGCCTATTATATCCTATAAATTCATTTTACTATGGCTAAAATTTCAGAAGTTATTTTTAGATCGTAAGTGTTCGTCCATCAAGATGATTTCTTCGACATATATATTTTCTTTGCGCTTTCTTAGTATATCTAGCTGAAGCTTCACTCGCGGTCTCTCACACTCGTTTATCAAACATTGCAACCTCAATTTCGGCTTCTGTTCCCGGAACGATCACCCGCTCGACTGGCAATTCATCTCATGCCACTTATGTTCCGGTCGTCCATTGGGACTTGGACCGACAAGATCTCAAGCATCCTAAGCCTCAACACAAGACCAAGTGTGCTTATGGCCATCCGAAAACAAACAAGGGGCCTCCGGCCCGCGTAAACCCGACTGTTCCGTACGAGTTCGGAAAGATATACAACCGCTGGCGTCGAAACTGCTTGTATCGGGAGTGTACAGATACAGTCAAATTTGATGCGTTTAATCGGAGAATGAAGGGCAAAATGTCTGCAGCCAGTGAAATTCGACGTATCAATGTCGCCGCAACGAGGCAACCAACGAAGTCAACACAAAACACCCATGTCCCTGTCCACCTTGACGTGGTAAATTCGCCTGAAAACTGTCAGAATATATTTATTGTTCTATTCTCTTTTCTCATCGCACCGACTATTCGGTGGTGTTTATATACAGCGCAATAAAGGCCAAATCATCAGTTCTATAGGACCTCCGTCCCTATGGCCCTAACAGTTACGTATTCGACGTTTCATCTTGAACCTTTGTTCCAGACTAGCCGCTGTGGCGGTTATACGGTGGCTGGTGCCAATATCTACTGACAAAAACCGTCAATTTCAAATAAAGAAAATACGGGTGGAGATTTAAGAGTCTACTGTAATAGGCACCTGGGCAAATTTCAAGCTATAGGATCGTTTCGAAAACTACGTTTTTGAGTGTCCAGTGGTTGTTTTGTGCCTGGGCAGGTGCACTTGCGGGTTCCGTGTTGACCTTGTTGGAACGTTATCCCGTCAACATTCTGTCAGAAGTTGATGTCTTGATTGATTGTTAATTACATGCAAGTTGTATCGTGACTGCTACAACACCAATAATAGTGTCATGTGACCGTCATTTCTGACACATCCGCCTCCGATTGCGGCCGAAAATTCATGTCCATGATCGTTTTTCGAATCTAGTCGGGGGAACCTTGCCATAAGGCCAACCAGTTGGCGAAGATACTTTGACATTTGGAAATTTTTTAGAAACTTCATGAGCCGCGAAAATACACTTCAACTTTAGCATTCATACTTCGTTTTGGCGTGAACACGAAAACCACCATAGCAAGCAATAAGTGGCTCGGAATGACGTCAGAGTCCGCAATGGATCCAACAAAAGCAGCAGGAAGCAAAGAAACTGTAGAAACCTCGGGTTGGAAAGTCACCTGGGAGATGGATAATAAAATGCAAAATTTCAGCATCAAGAAAAGAAAGCGTAGGTATTATCATGCAATTACTGATAGATATTTAGACTTAACTTTGTTGTAATTTTCTGAGCGAACGGTGGCGCTCTCGATGAGGCGCATGGGGAGTGTGGCGAGAAATAAGGGGAAAAAAAGAGAGGGAAAAAAAGAAGAACTGTGATTGGTGAATACAGCACACGTGCCCGATCACGGGAAAACAACACAAAAAGGTGGCAAAAAAACGGGCAGGCTGTAGATTAGGTCAGAATTTGTGTTGCGCAGCAGCACGTTCAATACCCTCCTGTTAACAGTCGGGCATATTCGCAGCGGTTAGTTGAACATCTTTCGTTCAGCCTTCCAACTTACTATTTCTAATATAAAACATTCCTAGGTATCGTACACGACGCGTTTGCTGACATTCGTTTCAAATACCGGACGGTACCGCTGGAGCATTCTTGCCATGTCGAATACATAGTCTCGCAGATCTTTGAGGCTGTTCTGGTTCCGGTTCTAAACTACAATTTGATTGTTTCCCCGCCTTTCCCACTATCGGAGCTCTGGTTATTACGTGATGATAACTGTATGGCGTCTGGCCTGGTTTCCCTCGATGCCAAGGCAGGCTGAATTTCAGCCTCCCGACAGTGGGCGGGCACACCGAGCTTGCTCTGAGAGATATTGAGACCTTACAACCGTTGGTGCTCTCCTCCAAATTTGCTAAGGAATCCGGGACAGCTGAAATGGTTCCAAAACAACACGGTATTGCTTGTGCCAAGCGATAGTGTTTCGCCAAGGACTTTGACTGGTGAGCATCTAACTTAGCACCGTGCGGGTGAGGGCTATGGCTTGAAGGCGGAAAGATGCCATGACAATAGCAAGTGCTGCTATGATTGTTACGGCTTCTCGGAATTCACAAAAGCTAGCCAACTGTTGGCGCTTTGACGAACCCACATGGAATCATGGCAACTTTCCCGAAAATATGGTTCGATGTCCAGGAGGCATCGGTACCAGCTAGTCCATGTGCTTGCAGAATTGCAGCGCAGTGAAAACATTTCCTTCTAAGGGTGGCACCTAGCCTGCGGCTTTGATTCGCTGCTGAAGCAAGACGGGTCGGCTGTCTGATCCTAGGATGGCAGGTAACATCAAAACGAGCAGGAAACACGATCTTGACTGTGCTCTACATGCATTCTTGCTCTCGTTTTTGTCACTCCAGTGACTGGGAAGACCAGCTAGCTCGAGGATCCTGAGTTGAGAAGAAGTACTCAAGCATTTAATAAAAACAGCCAGGATGGCTGAGATTTGAGTCGTAAAAGTGGATATGATCGCCAAAAAAGAAAAATATAATCAAGGGCAGTGTACCTAAATTCATCTTTCTTGCCTTAAAAATTTAGCTTAAATCCTTGCATCCTATTGAGATTTTTCTTTATTTAGTACCAGATCTTGACATTTCAATAGCAGACAATAATAGTTATAGCCATGAAGCACAACTCAAACCATATTCTTTCCATCATCCTTTTCTACAGCCTGGCTGTTCGCTCGTTAGCGGCAGCCGATGCCTCCGAGAATACCGAAGCCGCAGAAGACTACGGCCGTCAACGCAGATGCGCCCAGGACTGCTTTTTTCAGCCGTACAGTGATAGGGTTGGAGATCTAGGCAGCTGTCCCGGCCCCAATGATCGTGCGCTAGATTCCTGCTACTGTCGCGCGGATTTGCAAAATAACGCTGTCGATTATCTCAAGGACTGCGTTTACAAGGCCTGTAAGGACCAACCTGGTGACGTTCGCCTGGATATTGCGTCGGCAACAAGCATCTATAAGGTTTATTGCACAGGGAAAGGATACAAAGCGGTTTCTGTGACTCCTGCTCCTACTCCTACTCTTACGTTAGGTGCGTCGGAAACAGCTCTCTTGCCTAGCACTACGACGGTGAATGGGGTTGTTACTGTTGTAATGACGGTGACTGCTTCGAGCGCGGCTGGGACCAAATATAGTTACCATTGCTCGTTGTTTATCTATTTCCTCTCATTTTGTTTCAACTTATTCTTCTGCCATTTGTAAGGGATATTTGCGGTATTGTTGACTGGAATATACAATCATTCTCTGGACTCATCAGGAGATTCAACATCGTCAACCCCGGTCCTATCATCAACCTCTGTCCCGACGTCAACAATTGGATCGTCATCCGAGGAGACGCCTACAACTACCTCGGCATTTAGCATTGAGTCTACCCGGACGACCACGTCCAGTACCCCGAGCAGCACTTCGTCATTACCCTCCACCCCTAGTTCTTTATCAACGCTCTCTCGCTCTATCACTAAAAGTTCTAGTTCGCCAGGACCTCAACCGCCAGCCACCTCAACCACCTCTTACCGGAATACTTCGTCTCCTATCTCCTCAGATACCACCTTACCTTCTAGCGGCCCTAGCACAAGCGTTATAGTTTGGCCAATAATCGGCGGCATAGCAATCCTTGGAATCATAGGTCTCATAGTTTTCTGGATCGTAATGCGTGAACGAAGAAAAGAGGCTACAATACCCGCACGGATACTTTTACCGCTTCCAGATCCTAATAATCAGTCTATTTGGGATGGCACACCTGCAGTTGCTTTAAATCTTCGGAAGGATACTAGCGATATTCATCCTAGGCGGGATATATAATCTGAAAGAGTTCCCGTCTAGGATCAAGTTTAAATACTCTGATTGGGAGGGAATTTGGGTTTTTTACTTACTTTATTTTGGCTTAATGCAAATACCCGATATCTGCATATCCGTTTCCCCTGAGATATCATGACAGTTGACTTTGAAGCATCTTATCAAGGGTAGATATCTATAGGTTCAGGTCGAAAGTCTCTTGACAAGCAACTGCTGCAACAATGGAACGAAAGTGTTAGAATATGACAACTAGCCGCTAGCCACAATGAGGCTAAGTGGCTAAGGCTAATAGTGATCCACTGAAAACACTCTACGTGACGGATAGTTTTACAGCATAGAGCGAGCTCTGAGATTGAAAACTCTTCCATCTCTAATGTATATATAATAAAACACCTAGATCACTCTGGTTCAGGATACTTGAACAACTAAGAAATCTTGGATTTTCACCGATTACTCTTGACAGAAAGTAGAACTTAGTGACAATTACATCGTACGCAACCAGTAATAATAATAATAATAATAGTTATTAAAATATCATTGAATTTTGGATTTTAAAGAAAATTGGGTTGTTGATGTTAAATGTAAGAAATCGTATAGAGACTAGTCGAGGTATCAAGGTAATACGCAAATATCACGAGGCAGGATGAGGCACTACCTAATGTGTGAATTTCGTCAAGGGTTTCGATTGTAGGAGCCGGATGTGACTCGTCGCACCGACAAGTTAGAGGGGACGTTCTGGCTTTGTTCGACAAGGCTAATGCAACTAGAACCATCAACGTCGTTTTATCTCGCATGGGAATTTGGAGGTTATGCAAGAAGCAGGAATGTATTTGCGATGTCCTCTGTCGTGGTCCGTCGTAATCTCATACATATACATATATCGAGGTCTAAAAGATGGTTAGCATGCCGTCGATATTCTAGAATTCAAAGTACGTACCAGATCGGATGGGCAAGATGGGGAGCAACCCCTAATTCGAAGGATACGTATTGTTAAAGTCGAAGAGATAAGACCTACTGGTATCGGTTTTCCTCCGAGAATCTGATATGTAGGAAATCAAGCGATCGGAAATTTGCCAATATTTTGCAAAGACCAGTATCGGTAAGTTCGGGCCTTCAAATGGAATCGTCAACTGACTCATCTAATAGATGAGATCTGAGAAGCAGACACCTCCGTCTCTGAGCAGCCGTGAAGCTTGATCACCTGGTAGTGGACTTTGGACTATTTTTATAAGCGCCGATGTTGATATTTGAATACTGGATATGTCCGCTTTCTTGACTTCATCGGTCAGAATCAAGTCGAAGGAGAATCCTTTCACACTTGTTAGGACGAATCGTATATATAACACGCAAGAACAACAAACATACCCTCTCCAGTTGAGATCCACCTGTAAGCCAAGCCCTCCGGACTCGTATCTGCATGAGAGAGGATACCATTGGAAAATACAAGGTGCTTCTCCGGGAAGGCTTGATCTGAGGGCTCTCCGTCGTAGAAAGCCTTGCCTCCTTCCAACGGGGCCAAATATCGCTTTCGTTTTTCGACGATAGTTAGAATATAAGATCTAAGTCGAGCGCAACTATCACACAACGCTTTTAAGTCCGGATAACAGAGATATTCGGATATCTCATATATTATATCGAGGGGTAACAGGCTCGCCATTATTGGCCTAGGAGATACTGGGGAATCTGGAGGAATAATATCATCAGAGGTTGATGATCTGGCTATTTATTGGGACAAATGAAGCGCCCGTACATCACTATTTCGGAAAATGGTGCACCAATAGCCAGTATTATTCAAGTACTCTACACATCGGGGCCTGTTCACTGTTTCAAGGAGACTTATCTCAGCCTCTGCAACTTCATCCCTGTTTGATGCCCTGCCATACAATATCGAGGTCTTTTCCGACGACTCTAGGCCCTTCGGATTGTGGGGACATGTGCACGCGAGTTTCCAACCCTGGACGATCATGTCAGGCAAGCCATAAAGCAAACGTCGTGATAATAGCTTACCGTCGGAATAAATTGATGATATCCTTCCGCCTCTTGACTGCTATATAACCGATTACTATCGCCAAAATCCAGCAAAATATAATAGCCACGACAATGCCAGCGGTCATCCGCGTTGAGTTTGGACTTGGTCGGGATTTAGAGAAGCGGCCGCCCATGATTATGGAGTATGGATTATGAGAAAGGAGGGGGGGAGGGCTACATGCAGCGGTGAGAGCTTGAACTACCTTACAATGGCTAATGAGGAAGGGCTATTTTAGCTCACCTTCTCTATTCAGGTACAGTCCCCCTTTCAATCCTAGTCAGTAATTCCAGTCCACCTCTGTTGGGGCTTGGTGATTGGTTGGTTACTAAATGCATCGATATGTACCGATATAGGATCTGGTCAGTTTTTGATCCCTCACAGTTATTATAATTAGCGATGCTTTCTCAATATATTGGTACTACCAATCATGGTATCATGTGCTATATATTTCTTTTCGCGATACTTCTTATCTACTCCTTTGCAACCGGCGCCTTTTGCTTTGCAATACAGGCTGAACCCACGGAGGCCGCAAAATGCCACAAATCATTTACAGACATCGCCACACAAAAGCTGAACATAACATTTGCCGGGTTTAGCCCAATCAGTACCACTCCTGTACCTTTGACCAGCCTCAAATTTGCAGAAACTGGATTCCCCTTTCTTGCCAAGCTCTACGTTTATGGAGTATCCAATTCCGGCCACGGCCATAGAAGCCGCCTCTGCGACTTCATCTCAAAAGATCCGGGACATCGATTTAGGTTGCAATCATGTGGTTCACGGAGCCAATAGAAACTGTTAGCTATTATATGTGTATACCAAATTAGTTCGTTTAATAGCACGTAACTGTCATTAAAAGTTTCGATTCTAATTACAGCCATTGGAAGCAGAGGTATATTGGCATCGGCGCTATCAAAGAAGAAGATACTAGCTACAGCTTTGCGGGGATCGAGGGCAGTCTCTCCGGGTATAGAAACAATGCGATACTCAGGTAGTAGGTACCCCGATTCGCTGAAATGGCATATATGTTGCATAGCCGCCGCACCGCAGACCTTTACGTTGGAATTGTAAGCTTTGACTTAAACCCAAGAAAACAATGTTAACTTACTTTCTCGTGAAAAACCCAGTCGTGACAGGTATCAAGATCGAAATCTTCCTTTTGAAACAGAGTTACTAGAAGCTCGCGACAGTGGTTATAATCCGGCGTATCTTCAAACTTTAGACTTCTAGTATACTCTATAAACTCTTCGATTTCAGTTGGTAGTTTATAGCACTGTTCGGAAGGTTTCGTCATCATCTTTTTTATCGCGATTCTGTCGGATCTTTGAACCCATTTTTCTCCCTTGAGGCCCTCTGCCCACCTAAGCCTCCCGAGGAGGTATAAGATTATGTAGCCGAGGGCTTCCATATCATCGCAACGACTTGTTTCTTAAACAGATTCAGTATAACTATTAGGTTTCGAGTAACTGTAACCGGACTTACCAGCTCTAACATGCTTGTTGATTGATGCGAATCTAAGATCGCCAACCACATCTAGGTTTTCCCTATATTGGATATGGGACTGAGATGCTTTATCCAAATATCGTTTGGTGGGAGGCCCAAAACTAGTGATCTTAACTGTAGTATGCACCGAGATGTTGGTTGTACTGAGATTGCCATGGGCGAAGCCTTTATTATGGATCCTTTCAACGAGGTTAATCTATCGCGGAATTTCGGTTAGAACGGGGCTGTTTACGATATGTAGTGGAGATAGTCGCACGATCTGAATCATCGTCAACAATGTCGTCTTCAAACTAAGTTTGAGGTTGCAATATTCGAAAAGTTGCTCTAGATTGTGACAGCTGTAACGAAAAGCTAGAAACTCATAATTATCTTGTTTCCCAGAAGCGCGCAATAGAGGAACCCCGGGTGTGCCTTCGAGTTCCCTAATTTGAGAGTTAGTACCATTGCTAGAGGGTCTGCTTACTAAAATCTTACATGTGATTTTGTCTTAAGGCTAGGTCGAGGGTGACCTTCTTTCTCAACCTTAACAATGACTATCTCCTCAGTGTAGATGTTTTTCCCTAATTGAGTCTCGTTAATGGTTTTGCAGGGAGTTTTGGAGATGGCAAGACACCCTACCCCAAAAGGTGCTACGGGAGTGATCTCCATCAATCCTGCTGACAAGCCTATATTCGCCTCCTACAGTATCATCTGGGCGTAGGGGGATTTGAGCAGCTTTATTTTGAGGCTGGGGTTCCGAAATGTATATTTGGTCCCTGGCGCTGGGAAATTGAAGGTCTGGCCCTCGTTAGCAAAGCAGATATAGGTGAGATACACTGTTTGTGCACACCTTCGAAAAGCTCTGGACAATTTAGTCCGGGCGCCTCTAGTATTCTAGCCTCAATGTACCAATCGTCCCTAATTCTTTTCATATTCTCCTCCCCCAGTTTTGCTAGATAATACGCTAGATGTCCTAGGCAGAGAGATGTCGACTGAATTGGGAAATTTCATGTTTGTCTGTCTCCAAACCCAAAAAGGTTTGCAGCGAGTCCGCTAGCTGGTAAAACTTGGTAATATATTCATATGCAACATGGAGAGTGGCGAATAGATGCGCTGTTAAATGTGCTAGTTTTGGGCTGACTTTCGCCAGAGAATCGCCCAGAAGTAATGTCACCGTTAAGCCGATCTGACGTTAAATACTCCTTTACTGAGAAATGCGCCAACTGGACCTCTGGAGGTTTATCAGCCGCATCGCTCGAACGCTCCTTTGTGAACACCGCAACCACCAAGCCGGAACAGTAGCACAATATTTCGCTATGATCAGGCATTCTTTGCAAGAGGAAAAGAGAGATTCTAGGTGTGGCAAGGTCTCTGCACGTTGATAGTAGAGCTGACTAATAAGGATGCAGATCATTTTCTCAAATGTTTGCTTATTTGCATCAGTAAAGTCGAAGTAAAAGTAGAGGAGAGGCTGACAAGATGAGAGATTCTCAATAACGGTCGAGCTAAGAATCGTCTTACCGCATCCGGGAATGCCGTGGAGCCATAAAAAAGAACTTCGTCGCGTCTTCCATTCGTTGAAGGTATTACCTCCCAGAAACCAACCACCTGAGCCTTCATGGCGTTGCCGGAGAGCTTTGTTGTAGTTTGTTGAAGGGTCTGGGGGTGACAGCCAACGCTTCATCTCAGCTTGCCTCTGATCGGACCTAAGACGTTTGATGTTATCACTCGTATCTTGAAGGTTGGTACGTATTTCGTTTACATTTCTCTCGACTTGAGTTTCGTTAGCAGAACTATCCCTATAGGCTCCTATAGTGCACTTAGGGAGCAGAAGTAAGGGAGTGGTGGGACTAACCCTCGACAAGTGAATCTTTCACAGATTTTCTCCTTCAACGTCCTTTGGTTGTACATATCCCATAGGCTCTTTCGCAAACGCCGCAGCTATGGCTGCAGCATGTTCCTGCCAATATTTATTTTTGTGCGAGTCCGCGTAGTCACAGACGCCTCGAATCACAATACAAGGAAAATTGTTCAAAAGCCCTGCAGCCTCCATTTCGACGCAGAAACATTGCCACCAAGATTCTTGTTGAGTTTATTTCGAAAACTGGTATTCTTGATGACCTGGTTCTTAGATGCGACCAGATTGTAATGGACTTGCATATTTCTGGGCTTTCTCCTTACGATGTTTGCTCTTTCGCAAAATTGGCAGCTCTTATTTTCTCCATTTTCCTCGTCTCTATCATTAACATCCGCAGGGCTTTCGCTGACGTGGCTGTAATCCGATCGAAATAACTCGTCCTTCAGCGACTCAGATCTCATATATTTTGATACCAGTCTTGGATGTTTCTGTTTCAGCTAGTTTAGATATTCGTCTATCCGAGATTCTTCCAAGTCGTGTTCAATCTCTAGCTTTATTAGAGTAAATAAGAGCAAAGCCGGAGGATTATTAAACGCCCCGGTCTGTTTGAAGTCGCCCCACTCTTTCGCCTTCCCGAGATCTCATTGAACTATACCAGGATATTGTTCTACGGATCTGCTGACCACGATATTACCAAGCCTAACCTTGGTTGGAATGCCTCCGCCGATGCCAACCATAAGGCTGAACTTGATGAACGGGAACGTATTAACCATATGTGTGATGACGGTAGCTGCTTGGACAATACCAATCCGGCCTTTAGGGAGGCAAGTTATAATGATATTATGTCTTCCGATAAACCCTAAAGTGTATACGTTGGAGTCGTTCTGTAGGTTCGGAAGATCTGCGTATCTCTCATCGAGCATTGCTGTTGCCGCAGTCTGCTCCTTAGGAAGCGCGCAGACCCATCCTACAGTATATTCTTTATGTTCCTTAGTGACACGTCGCGCAGCCATTGCGATATCAACCAGCTTCGATTCTGTCGGTTTGAGGCGCCTCCGTTTCGAGTTAAAATGACTACAAAATTGCCGGATCGACGATCTGTAAGGGTACAGCCTTTTCATCGACGATCTGTAAGGGTACAGCCCTTTCAACGTACGTACAAGGTTAACGTATTGTTGGCAGAAGCTGGACACCGGCAGAAGCGGACAACACAAAAAAATATTCAATTGAATTAATGATAGATACACATTCATTCATATGATTCTTCGGCGGTATCATAACCACCACTATCATCCGAGCTCTCAACTAAACTAATAATCTCTTTGGTTTTTTTATTATTTGCCTTCTTCTCGCGCTTTTTGCAGTTGCTCGCTGCCTCCTTTGCATCAAGCTCAATTGCCTTATCACCCCAGAGATATTCTACTTCATGATCATTCAAAACACGAGCCTTGGTCAGCCTAGGCCTACCAACTCTATTGGGAGATACTAGCTTGTTTGCTGAACGTAGTTGCTTGCTAGTCTCTTGTAATATTATGTTTTCGCTCATAATGCGCTCCGTTACTTGCCCAAGTTTACGAATGGTGGCAATGGTTGGTGAACTAAGCAGAAAGCCGGCCCTATCCAACACATTATCGATAGTCTTCTGAACTGATTGTGGGCGCTCTGGTGTTGTTGGTTCGCTCATGGTTGGCGCAAGGTTGACGGCCTGGGCGTATTGCAATTCGGAGAGGACCTTCTGAGGGTTATATGGTAATAGCCCAGTCCCAAGCCAAGCCGACTTTACCAAGTCAATTGAAATAGTGTTCTTGCGAGCCGCTACCAGGAGCTTGATGAATAACTGCTTGTCGATACCAGTGATGCCATCGCGCATGGCGTCATCGACGGCATTACGATATTGCTTACTGTATACTGAATTGAAACCGATATCCAGTGGTTGTAGGCGGTGGGTGCTGTGAGGCGGCAAACAAAGGGCGATAATCTAGTAGTGTACGCAATATGAAATAAATTCTGCACTGATGTGGCTTTCATGGCCGTCCAGCAATAGCATGCGCTCTTGGCCCTGGTGTAGTCCCCCCCTTGTTAATGGATCGAATAGTCGCTCCAGCCATAACACCCCCAAGTCGTTATTCGTCCAGCCATTAGGCGATGTTGCAAATAGCCAGCCCTGGGTTGCCCCGCCAGTGTTGTTCGTATACCAATTGAATTGGTGGTAAACACCCTTGAATATAACAAAGGGTGGCAAGGTTATGCCCTGGGCACTAATGCATTCGATTGTCGTCACAGTTTTGCGGTTACCGAATTGCTTAACAAATCGGCTCTTGGACTTGGTGGGCACAATAACTTTTGATGTCTGGGCCAGGCCCATAAGGAACCCCTTTTCGTCCATATTATAGAGGGTTTTTTCAGAGATATCATGGCGCCGCTTCGTCGTTAGGAACAAATCATAGAACTTAGTAATCGAGGCCGGATCGTCGGCCCTCGCCCTAGCATTATCCAAAGCCCTGGCGTAGGCGGTGCGCAGTTCTTCATGCCGGGCCAAAAAGCGGTATATCCAACTATCATTCAGCTCGCGGCCAGCCAGTTTGTTGGCCATATGTCGTAACATATCCAGTCGTGGCGGGAAGCCCCAGCCATACAATCGTATTGCCCAGCGAACTAGCGACTTCTCGCCCTCGAGTGTGACAGCCATCTGTCGCTTGTGTGCTGCGGACCTGTTGTTAATGCTTCCGTTGAGCCTGCGAGCGAGGGTGGACTTTGGGATACTGTGGGCTGCTGCACTAGCTCGGATTGTCGTGAACATGCCCCTACGATATGCATTTACAGCTAGAGTCACGTTATGTTGGAAGGTAGCTTCGTTTTTCTTCTTCTGAGCTTGTGATCTCGTCATTCGGCCATATTTTCGATTATTTTCAATTACTGTACGTAGCGCTGGCGTTATAATGGGTTTCAGTGTTTGTCAGGGGGTGGTGGTGGTAATGGTAGGTGGTGAAGTTGTTTTGAAAGTCACGAAGTCAGCACGCGACGGTTTTGTTGTGGTGTCCCGCTTCTGCCGGTGTCCAGCTTCTGCCAACAATACGTTATGCGATGTTAGCTCGCAGCGTCAAGAATACACGCCAATTGGCAGAATCCGAGGAACTAATCGAGAATAGTTGCCGGGGGACCACGTGGGAGTATGGTCTGCAGGCCAAGGCGCTTGCCTCGGTTGACTTAACGTGTTGGTAGAAGCGAGATATCGCTTGAAGCGGAACACTTCATTGGCTTGCTGTTTCCAAAAAACCAGCCGGTCTAGCTGTGTTGTTCGTTGCAAATTGCCCCGGTCTATGACGGGGGTGCCGTAGACGGGCCTAAACGTCGGCGTATCCCAAAACTGGTCAAGTCCAATTTGAACACCTTATTTGCCCTCAAGGGGTTCAAGGGCGCAAAACAGGCTTTCAAACCTGAGTTGGATCCTATCTCAATTAAGTATCGCGGCCCATATTGAGGTAGCTATCCGAAAATGCCGTTCTTGTTCATTCTGATATACCGTAGATATCGGGGAAAGGCTGACAGCGCTCCTTGCACGTGATCTATTTTACGATCTCATGATCGCTCACAACAAATTCTGGAATCAACCAAAATACCTGTTTCAGCCTAACAGCAATATATCACTTAATCAACAACTATTGACAACGTCATAAATGAAGTAAGTTAGTTCTACGAGCTTCCGTGAGAATACAAGCTTCACCGGTCGTGTAAACTCTCAACAGATCCTTCACACGGCAGAAGAAACATTCAAGCATTGTTATCAGCCCATTACGTCTTACGAAATCCACAACACAAGGACATGGAGTACTGCCTTTTGTCAGAATTACCGCTATACGGACGATGTTGAGACGCTGATAGTTAACTTAGGTGAACCAGTTTATCTCAAAAAGAGTAACAATAATTAATGCTTATTACAATTAAACCGAGCTTAGCTGTGAGAAGCAACTTGAACTTGGCAAATCCGAAGATTGAACATCAGCTCAACGTTTGGGCTACCCCAGTTCTACAACATGGAACAGAACCTTCTGCATACGTCGCGGTATTGCTGCGAGATAACATTTAATACTTTCCCTTTCTCAGCCACCATGGAACTCATGGCTCGTGAGATAGATGCCTGGATCCCCTTGAGTTCGTGGAGGATTTCTGCGGGGTCGGCAAAATCCCATTCTGCAACGCCATCTTGTAGAATCCTTGTCCCCTTTTCGAAAACTAAAAGCCCAATATCCTGGGCTGGAAGTTCCGTCGGCCCATCACAGCGGAAGAGAATCTCGAAATGAGCCAGGCATTCCGCAGGGTCAGGCTTTTTTTCGAGTCTGTAAGCTGGTAACGAACAACCGTGGGCATCTTGCTGACGTTTTTTGGAGCAAATAAGCACGGTTGTGTCGTGGTCTTTCTCATACTCTTCTCCCCATGCGACGACAACGGCAGAATTGTTGCATAGGTTTGCCTCACAACAGCTGTAGGCCTCGAAGGTGGGTTTGTAGCGCGGTAAGACCCCTCTCTGTTGGTATTGTCAGCAGCTGGTGAACAGACGCTTGGAGGGTGACGACTTGCCTGTTCGAGAAGACGGAAGTTGCGCGCCAGCCGCTCATAGTCAACCAGGACACCTCCGGATTCCCCGACCGCAAAGTACTCGGCACCGCACTCCGTCAGGAATGCCCGACCGGCGGCTTCGATAGAACGATTTTTCGGGGCCCCGGTTTCTGCTTCATGACCTTCAATCTGGAGGTCTCTCGGAAAATACAGCGTTCTGAAATAATCGGATTGACGGATTAGAGCGTCTCTGTACTGTCGGAGACTCTCAGCCGATACACACTCACGCATCATGCCGATCGAATCCGACTCCGCTAAGTAAGATAAGAAATCCAACCAAGGTTGAACATGGATGTCATTCTGGTTATCTAGTGCTGCAGCGAGAAGCTCGAAACTAAGGTGCACTGGTCGGTAGTGTGCGGACGTCAACAGTGTCTCGCGCGGTGTCTTCTTCAGAGTCCACAGAACCGAAAATATGCTACACAGAGCAATATACGTTTGCTGAGGGCTCGACGCTACGGTGTTCTCGAGGTCATCTGGACAGAATTCCAGCATAGGAGTTACTCCCCACCAAAGAAAGTAGGAATGGAACTCAAGAAAAATGTCAAGCGCTGGAGGATATCCGTTTATCCTGGGATGGGAAGGAGGGCGGGCATATGATTTCGCACCAAGAAACCGTGATATGTAGGAGTGGAGTATCCGTGTGATCGACAGGCCGGTCGTTTGCAGGGAGTGCAAGAAATGGTATTGTTGATTGACAGGTTCGCTCGCAAGCAGCCAATTTGTGCAATTTCTTGCAACAATGTCGAACTCTACGCTTCCTCCCCAGCCGTTCAATTGAATTGCCGAAAAAGTTACTGCCATTCCGTAGATAGCTTCTTTGGCGTGGGTAGGGGAGTACCGGCGGATATTCTGGAAAAGTTTCGCGGCGCTTAGTGCGAAAAGATAACCTGAATCCTGGGCTTCCGGACGGCTTTGTCGCAGATGGAGGAGGAACCTCCAGACCCGGAGTCCTGCAGCTGATATCAGTCCAGTATCGGAGATTCCTGGGGGTCTACTGGTACGTTCGCTTTCTAAACCGAGATTAAAGCACTTGCGAAGATCCTGCAAAAGATCGTAGTGAAGGATCATGCCATCCTTGACACTCAGCTGATCTAGGCTTTCGGTGCTTTCGAAACTTTTGATGAGTTCTTCATAACGGCTTGAGGCTCCGGCATAGGTTGAGGGATCGGCTAAGGTACTAGAGGTACTCGTTTTAGACATCGGAAATATAAGACAGCAACAGGAATGAGGTAATATTGAAGCATTCGGTTGTGTTTCTTCTGAGATAAGAGGTTAAGTAGTAAGTTCTGTATTCTTATAGATCGATACAAACTTACGGACAGATACAAGACGGGTGAAGCCGTGTCAAAAAGAAGATTGGTTGAAGAAAACTTCAGATTTAAAGACAGGGCAAATTAAAAGAGAGAAAGGGTGTTAGCGGTTGACGAATATCCTGCAACCGTATTTGAGGCTTTTGGAATGAGAGTGCGGTCCAATGAGAGCCTTCCCGGCTTTCTGGCACGGTAAGGAGACTGCTTCTTTTCGCCTGCCCCCTGCCATCGTGACACACAATCTTGCGGCCTAGTCATCCACTCGGGCTGGATGAGATCACCCCAGGAGATGTATCCAATATCGGAGCTGACTTACGAGACTATTAAGGAAAGCTTCTGTACGATGGGACGTTCCGTGCCTCTTCCTCGTCAGGGCTGAGCACAGAGATGAGAGCTTTGTGTATCAGCTATCAGCGGGCAACCCCGGTCTCAAGGCTTCGTATGATGCCGTACAGTCTATAGACTTGCTTATTCAAAGACGGGTCAAGATACTGGGAGCCCTGGCTACAAAGAAGAAATCGGGAAGGTTTTATTACTAACATCTACTACTGATATGTATAACCTACGGCCCATTCAAAGCGTTAGGTTGCACGGTACTGATACACGTCTAGGTCTGATACTCTTTACACTGAACTAATAATCTTAAAACACGGCGGAGCAGCTACACCTTAAATCATACACATTGGATGGTTTGGGACCGCATGCGGCGTCGATATGCTAGCTGCAAGGCTACATAATGATATCAGGTAGTTATAAAGGCTGTCAAACTCTGCAAAACGGTTTACACGGAAGCTATGCAAAAAAAACCAAATAGTAAGGATAAGTAGACGTTTATGAAATACCAAACACAAATAATCAGTCTGATTGATAAGCACTAGCAAGTGGCACAGTTTAACTGGTGGGAAAAGAGGGTGCGATCGCGTTTTCGTCTGCAGCATATTCAACCTGCTGTAGCAAGCCGTAACCATCCCACCCACAGCCATCCGCGAAGTATAGATCACCGTTTACCTCACTGAAACTATGAGGCGGCAACGACTCAAGGCGTGCGTCAATCATACTACCCATCCGAGGCATTTTGGAATATGGGGTATAGAGTGATAGTACCTGGTGAGGCCATGTGGACGACGACTCAAAGGTTGCATCCTTTGTTGTTTCGACCTCGAATTTTTGATTTTGAATGCGTCGTTTTTTCTCTATGTGATTTGGTTCTCCTTCAGGTAGCCTTCCGCGATTACAGTCGTCCCCGTTATCACGTGTATCTAGTCTCCTTTTGCTTTTGTAGTCCTCTCGATCGCGTGCATAGCCAGAGGGTGCTGCTAGGACTTGTGGATGCTGCTCAGGTAGAGTCTTGAGTAGTTGCGAAAATTGGCTGTCTTGTACCGGGTAGGTCATGTTTTGAACTTCCACTAGGAAACTCTCCGTCGGAAATTCAGAGTTATTATCGCTGCCAAACTCACTAGATTGTTGTTGATTAAAAGGTGATGTTTCTTTTATCTGCCCTGGCTTTAGCTGTGGATACTGGTTCGATGTTGTAATGCTTAAGGTTCTAGGAAATGCCTTTTCCAAGTCTACGGTAGTGCAATTGTTCGATATTTCCTTGGATACAGTCAACCCGATGGCATTCGCATTGGAAGCTTTGTACACCAGGTAATTTGGAGGATCATCGGGGATTCTGCTTGCTCTCAGGAGGTTCGCGGTAGCTTCAACTGAATCGTCCGCTTCGGATATCGTACTTTGTCGGATAGCTTCGGTTGGCGTAAGTGGTGCCTGCACAAAGGTTTTTGACGCTATTAGGTTGAAGTTAGGACTCTTTGTCTATATGTTCAACTTTCGTGTGCTCTTACCGACTTCTTCCTTTTGATTAACAGTCTCGGCCGTTTGCCCCTTCGGCTTCGTATACCATTGTCGGTCCCTCCGTTGAGTCCTTAGGAGCGGAATTGTTGAACGTATCAGATAGATGCAACTGTTGAGCTTTGTCTGGCAAAATCGATCCAACTGTATCGCGGTGGCTACAGTAACCAAGAGGGTTTCATCGCCACGAAAGCATTCGGAAAAATCTCCTCCCGATGGATATAATGTGCCTTCATCGATATATCCCGGTGTTGTACTCTCGCAAATCTCAACGCAAAACTGCCTCCTGAAATCGTAATCGAAGATTAGATCCCAGGGTTGTTTATCTTTGAGCAGCATAGAGGGAGGAATAGCGTTACATTCAACAAACTTGTAGAAAAAAGTGTGCGCTTCCTCAAAGCGCCCAACTGGACCTTCGTATTTTTGATGTTTCCGGAATATCAGGTCTTCTTCCTTCTCAATACGGATACCGAATGCGGTACAGAAATCTTGTATCCATTGATCATTGCGCTTGATTCCCAGAGACCACAGTTCTTCTGTGGAACGGCAAACGAGAGATGACGCAGACTTCACGTCTTGGGTTGTTAGGTTGCACCCGCAAAGATTTGCGAAAAATAGGGACCTGTAAAGCTTCCAGTGGAAAATAGTGCGGCGTCGCAAAAGATCTTCATCGTATATTCCGCTCTCCATTTCGATATGCAAGAATTGCTCGCAAAAACCGATACTTTAGACGTGTGGAAGGTAGTAATGGCTGTATATTGTGTTCGTTGGTTAAAAACGCTCAGTACAAGTTTGCTTCAATATGAGTTGAGAGCATCTCATATGGTCCTTTGGTGGGCCTGGACCTTTGAGAAAGCGTATTGGGCGTCGAAGAAACATATAAGGAATGTTTTAAGAACAGGAGGTGAGCACCCTATTTGCTATTTCCCGTCCATACTTGCCTTGCTCAGAGGAAAATAACTTTGGTCGTCTGGATATCGGAGGGGACAATAACAACCGGGTAGCTTGGTCATTTGTTTAAATGTAGACCGAAAATAGCAGCCACCGGTGAGATTACTTCTTAGCGGTGTGGTGGATATTTCCGGACTCAATTATTTGGCCGTTCTTGAGAGGGCATGCAGAAGACTGGATGTTCGTAGCCATGCTATGGAACCCCAACCTAATGCAAGGTCGACGCCAACATCCATAACGAAATCCAGTTTCCACCAGACAAGGTGCCAAAGGTGTCATGTAGAAGTCCTAACTCTCACATTTTTGATTCTTTTTTTGACTCAATCAAGGCATTTTGAAAACTTTACAGTCTCGAAATACTGCAATGACTACCGTGCTTTAGCCTGCTTGTGCGGGGAATACTATACCGTACGCTAGATCAGTAACATCGAAACATGTCGCCGATGCACCCTTACTGGGAGACGGAGGGAGACTGGGACTGAGATATCTCGGATTGATTGTAACGATATCCAGCGGCAAGAAAGTCCCTCAACAACCTTCCGGCGGGAAAAAGCACTCTCGTACGGCTTTTGGGAATGCCCTATGTGCAGGAGCGTCTCGGGAAATCCTGCAGGGAGGTCTCTTGGCAGGCATCCTACCGCTTCGGTCGGCCAATACAAATAAATCCTCACCCTCCATAACGAAATAAAGGAAAAGAGCAAACTAAATAATACGATTTCTCACTTTTTCAATCTCAAGAAAAAACAATTTCCTCTAAGGATCGCCAATCATTGGAGATCATAATTACTTTTTTTATATGAACATAGGTGGGCTGACGAGCAGCATTTGTGAGACGGAATGTAAATTTGATTCAGAGAAATGCTAATAAGGTACATTGATGCAAATCCGAGACAAGGCTCCACCCCATCTAGTATACCGCCTCGACTCCCAGCTAGCGGCAATATGGGTACTGTGCTGAATCGATCGAGAAGATAGGAGGAATTCGCGGGACTTGTTATTGCTCTGACCGCGCATGTCCAAGTGTCACGAACTCATATTGCTTATTCATCTTGGAGACCCTTTTACATGTCAATTAACATCATCGGTTAGACAAGGGCTTTCATTGAGAAGTCGGCGGATATCAGATTGTCTTGGTACGATATCTCTGCTTCGATCAGCTTGAGTATCTTCATCTTCTGCAGGAGCTTCAGTCTCTGATCCGCCATCTGGCTGTCGCTTCGTCCTTCGGTAATTCAAACTCCTTAATTTAGTGTCGAAGCAATATTTTACGATCCAGTTGTTCGCTTTGTCGCCCGGGTTTTTTCCATACTGGTAACCATAATTTGACACCTGGAGCATATCGAGCATCAAGTCTTTATGTTTCTGTTCGTATTTTTGGCTTGTAACAATGCTTTCCCACATCCTTGTGAATAAAGCCTCTTTGACCGCATCGCCTTGTTTTTTGTACGAGGACCTAGGCCCTATGTGTAGGCGCAGTTCGCTCGGACCTTGCAGGGAACTCATGGAATTTTCGCATTCATCCTTTTCCCACAATTTTCCATTAGCTCGATACCGTGTGGCGACCGTGTTGTACGCACCTTGATGTACTCTAAAATTAAGTAAAAGCCCGTCAGATCAAAGCCCCAATACGAGTCAGAAAAAGCATTCCTTATCCGTTCTTCTCTCCATGGTGCCCCTGGAGGAGATACCTCCGGAGGCGATCGAAAAGATGTCTCGTGCGAGCTCGACATTGCTGCTGAGGGCTGAGGAAAACAAAAGTAAGGGATGCGAAGGGTGAAGTGTGCGAAACGGGACTGCATTGCAGTTTCCCCTCCTTTCGACCAAGTGGCGCAATCCTGTGACCAGGGCAACTTTAACTCTTTTTGGTTGGTAATCGGATGTGGCGCTCCAGTGTGGCCAAGGCAAGTGCAAACAACGCCAAGGAGACAGATCACAACACGACGCAAATCCCCTTTCGATGATAATGTGCGAGACACACCATACTGTAAAGCAAGACACCACTACAAAAACTTGTTTCTAAATGTCTCGTTGACGATACCTCGGCTTCTTCGATTGCTCTTACTAAGCTCATGCACGGGAATTACATCCGAATCTTTCTACTTAGATCCCTCGCTTCCGGATCGGGTAAAAACGTAACTCTTTGCGCGTTTTCGTTGGTTTACTTGGGATTGTTACCGAAAATAATTCGCCTTCTAATTCTACGAAAAATTTGATCGATAACGCGGCAATGGGTTCTATTATCTTTATCCTTAGTGATAAAATCCGTAGTTATATCGATCGACCCTGCCACCTTTCGACTTCTATCGTTTCGGCGGTCGACGATAATAATAATGTATCCGGAGACAGTATCGGTGATTCTGTCGATATTAATACCGTCCGCGGTTCTCCTGAAGACGTCCATATCTCTTTTGTTTCTTCCGAAAATTTATGGTGGCATTGTTTGATATCTATCACCCCGAATTTAGAACTTTCGTAACCTCGTTCTTTTTGCGGTGCAGTCTTATTGCGATCTGAATTGATTACTTGGTGTTGTCTTAAAGGGACCTGTCTTTTACCGCCTTTAAAGGCTCTAAGCGGCTGCCTTGGGGGGTCATGGTCTAGGTGGTCAACTGCTTTATTGGCAGAGCTAGATTCATGTGTATGTGGCTCCATATGCACATCTATATTTGTCAGAATATGATTTTATAATGTGCTTGGAGAACATACTCTGTGTACAAAACAAATGCATATAACTAGGCGACAGAAAACAAAACTCTGACCACTTCCTGAATGCTGCATGTTTAATACACGATTGATGAGGTTGAACCTCAAATTCGGTGATTTCTAGTAATAGGACCTATCCAGTTGTACGAAGTCAAGGAAGGCTGCCAAACTCATCTTGGGACATGATCCTTGGTTTGCCAGTCTGTCCATACCTTCGTAGTATTCCTCGATTTTAGCCGGTGCATTGTTTAAGTTCTCTAATGACTCGGTCGAGTTGGGCCAGCCCAACCGTTCGTACATCTTTCCCTTCACTACTATCGATGTCCCAGCTCGGTACCCACCGAACAAAGAAATCGCGGTCACAACTTTCGTCGATGGCAGCATGCAATGGCCCCCAGACTACCCGAGCTACCTCTTCTGTCAAGCTGAGCACCATTTCTACCTTCCAGTCCCTGCTGATCAGGTCTTCTACATATGGAACGGTGGTTGCTCGGCTTCGCTTGATCTGCTATGCCAGATATGTCTCCTGGGTCATAACTTTGTCCCCTTCTTTTGCAAGTTACGCAATATCACACGAATAATTTACCTTCCGTGCCATCGATCCGCGAGGTAGTTGCACTTGCCGAGGCTGCCATGTCATGTCTACGAATGGCTTTTTTTATGAGCACTTTGTGTGAACTTATGCATGCGGTCAGCTCTTGTTCGGTTGGGTTTTCTGGTGTGCGTTAGGGATATAGCCGTTGTATATGTCAACCTGGGCGAAAAAGGCATCATTTTTGGTTGAAATCAAGCAAGCGGTGTCTGTCTTGAGCATCCTCATCTGAATTCCCTCGCACGTGGATATTTGCCTCGAGACCAAGCACCCAAGGGTGTCCAAGTATGTGTTGTACATGTTGCTTTTTGGGATATAAGGCTTGTTTGGTGCTGTAAATACGTGATAGGAGCTTACCTTTGGCGAGCTTTTGGTGGTGCTTGAACAAATATCAGCAAAAGCAAAGAAATATGAATGAAACCCCCGGGATGAGACCGTGTATGTCGAATTTCTGTTCAAAGATCTGCGAACCGTGAATAAGAATTCGTACTCAAGCTGTAGTGAAGCCAGTGTAAGCTTCCACTAGACCAAATTCTATATAGACCGGAGGTCTGTGCAGACTAGAGTTCTGTGTAGACTAGAGTTCTGTGTAGACTGGTGCTTTGTGTAGACTTGCGTTCTGTGTAGGCCGGAGTTCTGTGCAGACTAGTGTTCTATGTAGACTGGTGCTCTGTGTAGACCGGCGTTCTGTGTAGACCGAAGTTCTGTGCAGACTTGCGTTCTGTGCAGACTTGCGTTCTGTGTAGACTGGTGCTCTGTGTAGACTGGCGTTCTATATAGACTGGAGTTCTGTGTAGACTAGAGTTCTATGTAGACTAGAGTTCTATGTAGACTGGAATTCTGTGTAGACTAGAGTTCTGTGTAGACTAGTGCTCTGTGTAGACTAGAGCTCTGTGTAGACTGGCGTTCTGTGCAGACTAGAGCTCTGTGCAGACTAGAGCTCTGTGCAGACTGGAGCTCTATGTAGACTAGACGAGAGTTCTATGTAGACTAGTGCTCTGTGTAGACTGGTAACTCTAGTCTACACAGAGCGCCAGTCTATACAGAACGCAAGTCTATACAGAACACTAGTCTACACAGACTACACAGAACGCCAGTCTACACAGACCGCAAGTCTATACAGAACACTAGTCTACACAGAATAGTAGTCTACACAGAACGCCAGTCTACACAGACCGCAAGTCTATACAGAACACTAGTCTACACAGAACGCAAGTCTATACAGAACACTAGTCTACACAGAACGCCAGTCTACACAGAATGCTAGTCTACACAGAACACTAGTCTACACAGAACGCAAGTCTGTACAGAACTCCGGTCCACACAGAGCTCTAGTCTACAGAGAGTACCAGTCTAAAAATCGGTTCACGAGACTGTGCAACGATTGCTAATATAATGATTATCCAGGAGCAAGTGCGGTTTTTTTGGGGTCGGAGTTGTTAACGGGTTGATGCTTAAAAGGCCACTGAAGTCCATCTGAGTTCACAAAACAAACTTGAAATCATACCTCACAACTATCACATCCCCTTTCACAAACTCCCTTCAAGTCCCATCCACAAACTTTGTTCACAAGACCATACACTCATCAATCCCTTCACGTTCCTCCTACAAAGTCTCACAAGCCTCATCGCATCACGTTCACAAACTCTCTACAAGGCCATCCCTTCTTCCTTCACAAGCTTCGAACACAGTCCCCTATGAGTCTACCTATAACCCTTCACAATCAACCCCTTTGGCCCTAACTATTTTCCTTGTTCGTCTCTTACACAAACTCAAAACAATCGCATTATTTGGCTAGTCTTGTTTGGCTAGTCTTGCGAACTCCACAAAAACAATCTAACAAAACAACAAACATACTTCTCATAAACAAAAGTCTGTTCCAAGGGAACGTCGGTGTTTGTGTTGTGGTGGTGACACCATAAATTAGGCCTCGTTTTAAGACTGGGTGCACCCCTGAATTACATACACTTTTTAAGACTGGGTCTAGTCTTGGTTCGACATCAGTTTTAAGACTAAGCCTAGCTTCGCTTCGAGATCAGTTTTAGGACTAAGGCCATTTCCGATTCGACGTCAGTTTTAGGACTAAGGCTATTTCCGATTTGACATCCGTTTAGGACTAAGGCTATTTCCGATTTGATATCAGTTTTAGGACTAAGGCTATTTCCGATTTGATATCATTTTTAGGACTAAGGCTAGTTCCGATTTGATATCAGTTTTAGGACTAAGGCTAGTTTCAATTTGGCATCAGTTTTAAGACTAGGCTTATTTTCGACTTGACTCATATCGGAACGCAAGTACTGGGATCATTGTCCCTTACGATAGGCACTTCGGGTTTCTGTTTCCGAAGTATCAATATCAACTGACTAATTCTCTATAGCTTAAGGCGTAGTTCATTATCCATACACGAATATGGATTTGGTCATGCTTGACGATTATTCTCGGCCTTCGGATATGGATACATCTGTTTCGGATACCCTAGATATGGACGGGGACTTGAATCTTTCAGACTTGGCTCTTTCTGATATCCTAGATGGAGCTACGAGCGATGAGGTCGATAATGACATCAAGATTATTCGGGAAATCCGCCAGATGGAAGAGGGGTGATTCGTTGGATCCGCGCTCGAGAAGACGTCCAGAAAGACCGCGGATTCTCTTTGGGCCGGTGGTGCAAGTACGTCTAATGCCCGATATATCTTCGTTTGAGAAATTTCTTAACCTGTTATCCTAGGTATTCCCGTGGAAGCGAAAAGGAGGATCACCTGAGACACTTAGCCGAGCTCAATAGGTTGGAAGAACGTTGGTTCCTTTGGTGGTATCTTAGGAGATATCGGCTGCGGAAAATGAACTCCCTCAAGGTCACGGTACGGCAGTTGCGGATGATGTATAGGGACCGATTAGGCCGCAAGTACACGCCACCCGAAGATGATGATTTGAAAGGGGTAAGTCGTGCGGCTGCTGCCGAAACGGAAAATATTAAATCTGGTTAGCTGCTAATCGGGGTTCTTAGTTCATGCACACGGTGCTGAAACCGGCGTTCGACCTCGAAGAGAGCGTTGATAACGCCAACGCGGACGATCTGTTCATCCTTCTATGCCACCATTGGAAGCAATCGGACATGATCTTCCCGTTGGAGCGATGCCGCTTGCAGTTATCGCTGTGCATGATTTTAGCGTGCTCGACGGGATGCCGTCCGAGCGCTTTCGTGCAAGGTGCAGGCGAACCCGACTCGTTGAAATACAAAGACCTCGAACTGTTTAAAATTCACGACTCGAACGACCCAGAACGACAAACCCTCTTGCTGATACTCGACAACCGGCTTGACAAAGCGAGGGCCAACAAGACCGAGCCGTAAGCCACCTGTTTCTAATAATTCCACAACACCAGAAGCTAACGGTATCAGAACCGTTTTCGTTTTCGGAGAAACCGACTCTCCGTTGGCGTTCGACGTTATCAGCCATGTTGTTGCCTTGGCCTTCGACGACGAGGCATTTCGGAGCAAGCACATCAAACGTCCGGAGGACTTGTATTTCGATAAGATACCGGACGGAGCAAAAAGCCTCAAGCTGGATTGGAAAAAGTCGATGCTGAAAGTCCCATTGATACGGAATACGAGAAAAACGCCGCAGGGTAAAATGATATCGGAAACGGAGGGCTTAAAGTATCAGACGGTATTGAATCAAATCCGCTATCTGGGGCGTGAGGTCGGATTCCCCAATCCTACAAGGTTATACAATTTCCGTCGCGGAGCGGCTGAGGCCATGGACCGTAAGTTCCCCGAGAGATGTCCCCGCCCGTATCGCTAGAAGTTCACGAGTGGTAGAAACGATATTCCGAGAGGGTCAGCGGATAATCTCGGACGCGCGCCGCAACCGAGTGCTGGGCCACGGGGATAGCAGTGTTTTCCAAAGATATTACACGAGCAGATTCGCCCCGGATGTCCGGGCAGCCTTCCTGGGGCGCCCTTCGGACGAGAAATTGTTCCAGCTGGCAACACATATGAGCCTGAGACGTGACCCTAGGGCCAAGAAGGAAGTTCAGAAGCTGCTTCAGAGCTGGACATGCGAAAGCGAAGAATACCGAATACTGAACGCGTTGTACCAGAAGCTCCGCGTCAAAGTGGTCAGCCACGCGGTGATCGAAGACTCCGAACTACTCGAAAAACTCGCTCGCCTGAAGCGGAAGAAGGATGCGTGCAAGACAAAGGAGAGATACCGCGCTTATCAAGAAGCCTGGAAATCGTTTTTCGACCATAGCGGGACTTTGGAGATCGAAAGACAGAGGAGCGGGACCAATGCCGTCCCCGAAGACGAGATACGGCCAGGGTACGAAATGCCAAAGGAAAGAGCGTTCTTGAGCTCCTGCTTGTTCGAGGAACCTCACGAAGGTGACACGTTTGAGGAACGAAGGGAGAAGCGCATCCGATGCATCAAGGCGATGATCAGTTTGTGCCGTCAGCGGGATGATTTATCAAACGCTGCGCGAAACTCAAAGAAGCACGCCATAAAGTCCGTCAGAGAACGGAAAGAAGACTTCGGGTGTGAAGCAACAAAAATTCAAACGGAATCCGATTCGGAAGTTACAATTGACGACCGAAACGATGTTCCGGAGTGGGCAAACGACAGCGATGCGTCTACAATATATGATTTGGATGAATTCGAGGAGATGATGAAGCCAGCGCGGACTACGACGGCGGAATCCCAGGACAATGCGACGTCCCTCGCGCCCCTGCCCTTACCCGGAAAAGAAGGCCGACATAGGGACTCGTGCGAGCATAGGCAGACTTCAATGCCCGTTCTGTTTCTACGATCCGTTGAACTCTATCGTCAGAGGGACACACACATACGGATCCAAGTACAACATGTGGAGACACTATCTGAAACAGCACCTTAAATATCAAAACGGCCATCATCCATGCCCTTATCCGGAATGCCAGTTCCAAGCCATCAAGGAGCAGGAGTTCAAGCATCATCTACAACTCAAGCACGATGTACACATATCATGTACACGTCAAAAATTTAAGGAAGCAAACGAGGGTGGGTTATCGCAAACACGGGCAGAGGCTTAATTGTTTACATCCTGTATTTAACCATATAGCATTACCTGAAAAGGGACCTCTTAAATCGGCTTTAACCTAGCTATGGAGCTCCAATTTTCTTTTCAATCCCCAACACATTAAATCGTATTTTTTTATACCTCAAAGATGAAGGAATCAAAAGAGGATAGAATACCACGAAATGAGTAGAAACTTAGTTATTTCCATCCGTATTTAGCCGTATAGTAACGCCCGGAAAGAGCGCGCCGTAAATAGGCTGCGGCGAAATCGTAGTGCTCTAGGAGTCTTTTCGACTTCTGATCTATTCAGGTACCCGATATTCAGACCCGGGAGGTTGACCCGAGGTTTTAGGAGCGGTTCTTTTGGTTGAAGTTGGTAGGTGTGGGCCAAGGGATACATCATGGGGCTTATCAACTGATCCGATGAGGGATAACGCCGAAGGCTTGCAATAACAGATGGCCGAGCTTTGGCGTCGAATACGCTGCAAAGTACTAGCTGTATATATTAGATCTTTATATATTTTCACGGCGATACCGGTTTTAATTTTAGTTCGCTCTACTGGCTAGTCTGGGCTGTTGGAAATCAAATTACATGTATGGCTCCATGCGACAGAGTCACGTCTGGGGTCAACGCTGGGATCACAATCAAAACCCAGGCAGTCCATAAGGTACGACACTAGCAATACAGGATGAACGATATGGCAAACAATGTGCCATCGCCGTTAAGCTTGTCCTACCGTCTCTACGTCCTTTTGAATTTGAATGCTATGCCAGGTGTATTGTCCCCATACGTCACGGGAGCATCATCTCCGAGATTCAATCGGCTCACGCTGTGGCCCCACAGCTGAACCTCAGGTTAAGCGCCCAGGTTTCGCGATATAGTCGTGGATTTATACTTTCTTTCCAGAAATTCAATTTAAATTGGTGGCTAGGACTGGCTTTACAACTTAGCTAATGTATTCGGATAAGCAACACGTTGGAAATAAAATTTACAGCTATTCAGCTTATGCAGCCAATATGACGATAGCTTGCTAACCCCACCTTTTGGCACCCTGTGAGCCAGGGCCCAATTCTTTTGCTTAAGTTGATCTTCCGTTCGCTTGTAAAACTACATGCCGCATGACCAGGCTCTTATCTTCTGAGCCGTCATAATCTCGAATAGAAGTTTGCTGGGAAGCACGAGGATTTTCATCAGGTATGATCGATTAAATACTCATCGAGGTTAATTGTCCAAGTCGAAGCACTTCATGGTTGGAAAGGCTTTCCGCACTGGCCCCTATTGGCATCTGATATCGAAAGGAGAGAGTCGAGCTAGGATGACCTAGCTTTTTCAAGGATTTGTTTTAACATTCTAGGCTCCATCGGCCAAAAATAGTCCAAAATGCAATGTAACTTTCGAAGAAACGAATCATTCTCCGGCAGGCGTGACGTCCGAGCTGTAATGAGACACCATGGGTAGACGGAAAGTGACGGCCCAGTGTGAGCGAGGATCAAAGTCGGAGAAGCAATAATATTTTCACGGGAACCGACAGGGGACTGATGGAGCTGAGTATCCAGGCAACAGAGCCAGCTGAGCCCCTTGATCTTGCATCGATTAAATAGTCTAGATGACGGAGTTAAATGGCTAGAAGCGGTGGAGGAGCGAGCCCCTCTAACAAGCACCTTGACATCAATCAGTTAAATGGGTATGAGCGCCAGTGTTAGGGGGTTTCTTCTCCGTTCTTCAGTCTTCTCGTCTACTTAGAAGCATAGTAATTCGTAATATCATTCCGCTCGAGCCAAGGTATTTACGTCTCCCCGTTCAGTTTGTGCTGCGACCCCTCAAATTTCTAACAGATGTGTAGATGACTGATCTCCTCCCTACTGGGACAACATCAAAACCATTCTGTCCTTCTCCCACCTCAAGTTTCTACCAGGAGGTGCTCCCGAGTATGGTCAGGAGGCGTCTTGAAAGCGGTCTTCAGAAAGAAAAATTCGATTCATACCTGCATGTTCTGTCAGAGTTCGATAGCAGCTTCGAGGGAAATAGCGGAAGCCTTTTAAATTCAGCGAATTGCCTCCTGAAGATCGTCTGCCTTCTCCCATTCTTACAAACCGAGGAACAATTCAGGCTCGTCGGGTTGGTATTGAGTAATTCTCAAAAAGAAACATATCTTGCTTTTCTAGCATCCTACCGTCAAGAGCAAGCCTGCCCGTCCGACTGCGGTATCTCAAAAGAAGATAGACTCGAGCCCGGCCCCGATGCTGAACCAGGTAGACTTCATTGCGTGGATAGGGGTCGCCGGAATACAAAGAAGCGGAATTTACGGAGATCGTCATTAAGGTTGAAGGAAGCAGCACTGAGGAAAGCTCACTGAGGAAAGCTCACTAAAATTGCTTTTAGATGCAAGAGTTGATTTCCTCTTGTTTATTATTTATGGTACTTGCCTGTCGCTATTCAAAACTCTTCTTTGAGGTTGCACCTATTTTTATCGTAATTACACAAGAATCGCTCGAACGGATTGTGTTCGGCATAGTCCTTTTGAGATCAGACATCCTCAAGAGTCACGGCCCGATTGTTTACCTAGAGCAGCTCGGTGAACTGTTCGATATTATGAAGAGGGATCATAAATATAGAACCGCCTTTGTATAAATGAATAGCTAGACACAGACACCATTCGAATCGGTTTCTCACTGAGAATATGTGACGCAGATTCAGTACTATCCTCTGATTAAGGTCGCTTATCGCAGCCGATATTTCCACATAACAGAACTGATCTCTGGGGCTGCTTTTTGGCTCGCAAAGCTAGAAGGTGGGCACAAAGGTAGCATTTTGCTCTCCATGAGAGGCTGGTAATCAGAGATAATTGTACCGAAAGCTGAGCACGCTTACACATATGGCGTTGAAGGGGGAGACTGGGATGTAATGATGCGGAGGAAATGTGATTATCCCGGCTATAGCTTGATGATGGAGTACGCGAAGTGAGATATGCCTGCTGATATCTCGTTTGGATTGAACTGCGTCGCATCTGTTTATCGCGATACTTGTCGAAATACTAGGGTCTCTATTCCTACAGTCATCCACGAAGATTTGCCGGTTTGGTACATTTATCTTGTTCGAATATTTAGTTGAAAAGGAAGATTCTTCGCCAGCTACACAATCAAGATCCGAATGCCTTGTATCAAAGACCAGATTGGCCCAAAAGTTCCAAGAACAATACCCTGAAGTCGTGACTCTTCCACCGCATATAAGTTATCTCCTCGGTTGGCAAGAACCAATGACATACGGAATAATCGTTATTCCGATCTGGCAAGCCCTCAGAATCCTCCCGTCCATGTCGCCTCGCTCATAGAACCATTTCATTTGAAGCAGGAGACCTTGTATCTGTTGCGCTTGACGCTCATTCTCCTTTTGAAGAAAATTTATCCTTTCGGTGAGTTGCTGCACTTGGTGCAGCAGTTCCTCGTGCTTTTTCTTTCTTCGCTTTCGAAACCTGGAGGAAGCTTCGGCGTTCTTTCGTCGCTTGTCGCCGGCTGCTTTTGAAGCCGAATGCACGTCAATGCGATCCCACAAAGCTACAGGTTCTAAGAATTTCACAGGCTGTGGGAAATTTGTCGGCACTAGTGGCGATATAGAGAGCAAAGAAGAAGGATTACCATAGGATCCAAGGCGGCGCTCTTCTGCATGGGATGCTGTTCCTTGGACCCTTTTTTCGGGGCTTGATGAGACCACATCTGCAGAATGAATAGCATGGAATGCATCGCTATTGGGCGCGCTACATCCGTTCGAGGAGTAAGCCTAGTTGTCGACGAGTATATGCAAGATATCGCAGTTCGCCCTAGAGTAGCACCACAACGGTGCATCCAATATTAATCCAGGTTACTAGATTTAAACTCATCTTGAGGACTAAGATCTAAAAAGGGCGATAACATAAATTTTGGTAGAAAGTGGGTAGATAGATATAGATAGATGATCGATCTTTGGAAGATATATCTATCTGCTCCATTGTGGTGACAATGGTGATAAGATCTTCAATGTCGTTCATGGTAGGGGTATTGCAACCTGCCGAGCCGCCGGTCAAGAATCGAGAAGCCTAGTTCCTTGCTGGTACTCCCACGGCGATCAAGACGGCTATCTAGGCTTCATCCAGCCAGAGACAGTAGGTGACATCTGACAATCTAATATTGGAGGACTCGTGGTCAAAGACGGTTTTGAAATTAGTGCATGCAAATTCCCTTGCGCTACCCCTCGCTTGATGCTCTTACACCCACATTTCACAGGCAATCGATCCTATTGGGCTACCTACCACACAGCCTTTCCTCGGAATAGGTGCAATCGAATGGAGGTGAGAACAGTGTTGATAAGACATTTCCCGTCGCCACCTGTGCATAACCTCCAACCATCGCAAAAAATACAAGAAAAACTCCAGACCCTAACCCCAATTTCCTAGCCCCAATTTCATGTACTAAAATCTACTTAGCCTAATCAATTCGAAATCTTTTTTAAAAAACCAGCGTGTGCATGCGAAAAGCAATTTGCACGGAAAATAACACCCACTCACTTCCCCGAATTCCCAAACCTAAGCCCATTCGGCTTCGACTGTGGTAGTCCACCCGTCATCGCTTGCTTCAACAACGCACTAACCGCATTCATAATCTCCTTAACATCATTATCAATCGACCCAATCTTTGATTCCATCTTTTCAATCTTCTCTTTAACTTCCGTATTAACCCCTTTTACTTTGACTTCCAGCTTCTCCATCTGCTGTTTCATTTCGGTTTCTATCCTGCCCACCCTTAGCGCGTCAGGGGTACAGAATAATAGGGCGCTACTTGTCGAGGACCTTCTCGTGAT